>JABUQX010086658.1:0-66807 GCA_015478945.1 Trachelipus rathkii
ATATATATATATATAAATAAATATATATATATATATATATATATATATATATTATAATTACACATATACTTTTCTCATTACAACACTAGCACACCTAAAAATATCAAAAGTTTCAAAACCATACTGAACAACATACAAAAGCACGTGGGAAGGAACATCTGCTACAAGAAAATGGGAGATAGTGTAGGCTGCCAAATTCGCCAGTTCCACCAATTTGATACGTGGTAGACAAAAAAATAAGCACAGATCTGTTATTTTCACGCAAGAATATACAAGAAACACATATTTTCATGCGAAGGATATTTTTCATGTTGTACAGTGTAATAAATAATAATAATAATAATAATAATAATAATAATAATAATAATAATAATAATAATAATAATAATAATAATAATAATAATAATAATAATAATAATAAATAATAAATAATAAATAATAAATAATAAATAATAAATAATAAATAATAAATAATAAATAATAAATAATAAATAATAAATAAAATAATAGTAAAAATTATTATTATTATTATTATTATTATTATTATTATTATTATTATTATTATTATTATTATTATTATTATTATTATTATTATTATTATTATTATTATTATTATTATTATTATTGCAAAAAAATTAATAATATTAAAATATATAAAAAAAATCATTACACCAAATTTCTTTCTTTTATATTAGTAAAACTCTTATAAACAAAAGCTACTAGCAATACGAAATGTTGTATATACTGTTCTCTCACTATGACACAGATCTATTTCCGACTTCTAAATATACATTAATTTTTATGCCTACATTAAAGAAGCTGAGTCTTTGTACTTACAAAAGCAGAATATGTTGTGCAAATGATTCCAAGTATTAATATGTTGCTTAAAGTACTAAGTTTCGTAATGGAGGAAAGAGCTATGGTCGGAGCGTAAAGGGCAATTCCACTCAAAGTTATAGTTTTTATCAACATAAGAATAGAAAGAAAAGTCCTCATTCGTTTACTTTTAAATCTTAATGAAATGTACTGTTAAAAAGAAAAAGTTGAAAAAGGAATTAATTTTATTAATTTTTTTAACACTCTTCAATAATAAGGTAAAGTCATTAATCTTGTATATATATATATATATATATATATAAATAATAAATAGTAAAACAAAATATATATATATATATATATATATATATATATATATATATATATATATATATATATATATATATATATATATATCAATAACAAATTTAGAACTTAGAATTTAGAATTTAGAACACACCCTCACGGTTCGTGATATAATAAGGAAATATTGACCTCCCCTGCTGGGTTTCGAATCCGAACTCTCGCTATTGGTAAAGCAAGCGTGTTACCACTCGACCACGATGAGCTAAAAGGAAATTCACCATTTTACTTCTGAAAGATTACTATCTTTGCAGAATAAGGTATGTCAGTACTTAGACAGCGACATTTGGTAGACCTCCCCGCTCACACTCTGGTCAAGGGTCCCACAGGGTTTGATTCAGGGAGCAATAGTATCAATAACAAATTTAGAACTACTAACACACACTCACAGTTCGTGATATGATAAGGAAAAATTAACCTCCCCTGCTAGGTTTCGAGGTCCTACTCAATCGAGTATGACGACACTTTCTTTTTCTGCTCATCATAAAAATTTGAAGGCCTATCCCATTATATAATTTTATATAATTATGTCACTAGACAAAAATCAAGAAATATTATGATACACGAAGTAGATAAGCAAGACTGAAATCCAGGGGGATGAAGGGTAGCCGAAATGGTTATGTTTATAACATGTTACGATTTGCTCATATTTTACAAAATATCACGATTGTTACAAATCAAGGATTTTTTGTTACATTATCAAATACGAGATATTTTTTTTTAATTTGCAGAACATCTATCCATAGATGTCAATTTTTTAGAATTATTAATAATTCAATAAAATAAAAATAAATTGACAAACGGCAACTTTCTTATATTTTGCCATCTTGGGAGTTTCATAGAGTTTTTATTCCTTTTCTTCTTGCCCTATTGCCAGAAGCATAGTAAAAATATATTTTTTCCTATGCCCAGAAGGTTTTTATCAACAGCACTGATGTGCATCATTTTAAAAGCAGTCTTTATCAACATGTATTGTCTTCAATGTTTATTCTTCGTTTTATTTAAGAAAATATTTACAGCACTGTCCTGTATAAATAGAATTAACATTTGAAAATAATTTCATTTTATTATGAAAGCTCAGTGGCCCCTCAGCTCCCCCTAGAGCGCCTCCAGGGGACACTATCGACCAGGTTAAGAATCTGTGCAACAAATACTGATGGTGATTGTTTTCAATGTAAAGTGTCTGCTTTTCATGCTTTGTATTACGAGAAGATCAAGGCAAATTGTGTTAAATGAACTTTAAATTCTTGTCCTTTAACGTGACAAGAAATTTTTCAGGAAGATGAATATCAAGGTGAAGGCAGCATATCTGTCTTTCAATGAAGTTATAAATAACTCCCTCGGTAAAAGTGGACAACTATGAGGTTGTGGTTGAAAAATATTGTTGGCTTTCAGCGATCTAGGGTGCAACATGAATGCAAAGATTCATTCCTTGTACAGTCATCTTCATTAACTCCCAGTGAACCTTGAGGCTGTATTTGAAGAACAGGGTGAGCGCTTATCAAGACCCGAAGACGTTGGATGAGCGTTATCAAAGTCGATGGGATAACAGTATGATGAAAGATACTAATGTAGCATCAAACGAGATTGTCTTGAGGAAGTTCACTAGTTCACAAACTTCAAGTGAAAATACTTCTCTGAATAAAACCTATGCGAACTGTTCATACCATTAGTATATATATATATATATATATATATATATATATATATATAGGTTATATATATATATATATATATATATATATATATATATATATATATATATATATATATATATATATATATATATATATATATAAAATATAAAGAGTTATATATAGATAATATATATTATTGTGGCATATATATATATAAATATATATATATATATATATATATATATATAAGATATATATATATATATATATATATATATATGTTTACTTATATATATATATATATATATATATATATATATATATATATATATATATATATATATATATATATATATATATATATATATATATATATATATATATATATATATAAGATAGATATGTTGGGGATGGCGGAGATGAGAATGAGGGGGTTTGAGGAGGGTAAAGAGATGGGAGAAGGATTTGTTCTGATGTATAGTGGGGTGAGAGAAGGAATAAGAAAGCATGGTGTCGGAATTATAGTGGGACCAAGACTGTCACCATGTATACAGAGAGTAAAAAATAAATGAGAGATTGATGATGTGTGTGTTGAAGATAGGCTGGATAAAATATAGAATATTCTAGGTATATGCACCACAACAGGGTCATACAGAGGAGGAGAAAACTAGATTTATGGAATTGATTGAAGAAGAGGTGGGGATGGAGGAGGAGGGGGAGAGGTGCGTGTTGATGGGAGATTTCAACGCTAGAGTAGGAAAGAGAAGAGAGATGGAGACAGTATTGGGACCATTTGGAGAGGAGATAAGAAACATGGAGGGAGAGGCTTTGATCGATTTTTGTGTGAGAAACGATCTAAAAATAATGAACACGTTTTTTCAAGCATAGAGAGTCGCATATCTTTACGAGATGGAATCAGGTAACGCAACAATTCGATCAAAATTGGTGATAGACTACATGATAGTCTCCGATAAAAGGATGGTAAAAATGTAAAGGTGATCCCGGGAGTGTCCTTGGATGCGGATCATAGACTGGTGGTGGCGGACATGAAGATAAGAGGGGAGGAAAGAGTAAATGAGCAGAAGAGGGCAGTGATCAGAGTGGATAAGTTGACAGAACAAGGAACGAGACGTAATTATGAACGGGAAATGCAGGAAACCCTAAAGAATGGAGAAGAAAACGAAGACTTGCAGGATGTCATCAGGGAAGTGGCAGAGAAAACTCATGGTAAAAGATGGGTAGGAGGTACTAGGAAGAGACATACACCATGGTGGAACAAAAATGAAAAAAGCAATTAAGGAAAACACGGAAATGAGGAAGTGGCTGAAAGAAGAACAGTGGCAGCAAGGGGAGGAATATAAGAAATGAAAGAGGCAGTGAGAGAATAAAGAGGACTGCAAAAATATGGAGACGGAAATAATGGTAGGTGAAATAACGAGAGATGTGGGCGAAGGGAAGAAAAAGCTATTTATGATGGCGAAGGCGTATAGAAAACCAAAAAGCGTAACTAGAAATATAAAAGATAGAAAAGGAGAGATCCTTGTGAGACCAGAAGAAAGAAATGATAGATGGACCGAATACTATAAAGATCTGCTAAATGTAGAATACAGAGAACAAGAGGAAGAAGCGTAAGATCAGACAAGGAGGAGGAAGAGAGGAGAAAGAGTATAAGGAGATGAATGGTAGAATGAGAGGCTATAAAAGATGAAGAAGGGTAAGCTCCAGGAGATGGAGGCTGTGGAGTTGGTGGTGGAGGAAGGGAGGAGCTGAGATTGAGAATCATCAGTTTGATGAACAAGTGTTGAAGAGGGAAAGGTGCTGGAAAGGTGGGGCAAAGCAATAATAATACCGATATATAAAGGTAAAGGAGATGCAGGAAGCTGTAATAATTATAGAGGTATTTCACTGATGGACCATCTGGCGAAACTATACGAAAGAATATGGGAGAGGAGGTTGAGAGAAAAGGTAGAACCGAGACTCGGAGAAGAGCAGTACGGGTATAGAAGAGGAAGAGGAACGATGGACCTCTTATTCACACTGAGAATGGTCTCGGAGAAGATGATGGAATAAAGCAAGAGATTCTTTATAGCTTTCATCGATCTGCAAAAGGCATTTGATTCGGTGCCAAGGAAAAAGCTCTGGAGAACTATGGAGAGGAATTATGGTGTGAAGAGTAGATTAAAGAAGGCAATAGAAAGTATGTATGAGAAATGCACTTGTAATGTTAGAACTGAGTGCGAGAACGATAGATGGTTTGAGGTGAAAACAGGAGTGAAGCAGGGGAGTATTTTATCGCCACTGCTGTTTATATTATATTTAGACGTGGTTATAATGAAAGTGAAAGAGAGACTGTGAGAATTTGAAGGGGACATAATGGCATATGCGGACGATCTGGCATGCTGGAGCGAGAGAGAGGAGACGATTCGAGAGGTGGTAGGATTGTTTGCGGAGGAGTTGGAGGAAGCAGGGATGAAGATGAACGTACAGAAGACAGAGATATTAACAGTAACCTTAAGAAATGAGGAGGGGATGAGGATGATGGTGAGGGAGGATGAGGTGAAGGTGGCAAATACCTGCAATCATCTCGGAGGATGTTTTAACAAAAGGGGAGGAAGTGGAGGAGAAATTACGCGAAGAATGGAAAAGTATGGATTAGTTATGAAAGCGATATACCCCATGATGAAAGATAGAAACATCAGAATAGAGGGTAAAAAAGTGATTTTTAACAGTATACTGACGCCGACACTGCTGTACGGGGCGGAAACATGGACAACAACGAGAAGAGAGGAGAGTAGAATACAAGCGGCGGAGATGAGGGTATTAAGAACCATGATTGGAAAGAGTAGGAGAGACAGAATAAGAATGAAGTAATTAGAGAAGATATAGTTAAGAAGATGATACTAAAGATGGATGTGGGGAGATTGAGATGGTGGGGACATCTGGAGAGGATGGAGCAGGAGAGAATGCCGAAAAGAAGAAGGGAATGAACACCAGAGGGTAGAAGACCAAGGGGAAACTAGAGGAAGAGATGGGCGGAATCGGTGGAGGACTCTCTGGATAGATGTCAGCTACCAAATATGAGAGTGCTGAAGAGAAGAGGAATAGTACAGGAGAGGGATGTCTGGAGAAAGATGCTTGCGCGGCTGACAGGATGAAGAATCCTTCCTGGGAGAGGAAAGAAAGAAAGAAAAGAATATATATATATATATATATATATATATATATATATATATATATATATATATATATATATATATATATATATATATATTTATATATTATAGTATATATATATATATATATATATATGTTATTACTTAAGTATATATATATATATATATATATATATATATATAAATTTTGCAATATGTGTTATTTTCAAAGAAAGTCCTTACATTTAGACACATTGCTCTTTGTTGAAAATATTTAATACTCCTTAGAAATGATTTTTTTGTTCTAATGTCAAACTGTTAAGCGAATTTTGATGCACCTATATTTACACTGTTTTTGAATTCTTGAAATATATCTAAACCAGGATGGTATTCAAGAAGATGTCCAACTCTGTCATGCTTATTAGTTTATTGACAATTTTCAATATTGGTGGAAAATTAAAATGTTGAATTGAACAAATGTATCTAAAAAAAGAAATACTGACAAAAAATTTAAAATCCTCGCACTCAAATTGGATTAATACAGACAGGCTCTGGTAATAATGAAACAAAAATTTTGTTCCTCAGCTTAATTTAAGTTCAATCGCACATGGTACGAGCCACATAGAAACTTTATCACGTTCACTAAATTATATGGATGCTACAAAATGAATTTGCGCGACAAAAAAAATCCTACTCTTTAATATAAGTAAATTAAACATTTATATTGCCATATGCTACTATCGTTAATTGAGATCCGATATAGCACCATTTTAAATACTTAACTTTATAATAATTAAGTCAGTGTGGTATATTAAAATGTATTAAGCAACTTTAATACTCACCTCATTAATGCTTGTAAATTTAAGAGGGTATAAAATTGGAATAAGCAGATAAGATGAAAAAGTAATACCAAGCATACCCCCAAACACGAGCATGAAAAGCTGAATTCCGTTTGCATAAGTTTCTCCGGAGTAGCCTGTAAAAAAATGAAAATCTTAATTAATAAATATAAAACAATGAATGGATATTTGACGCAGTCAGGACATAAGAAGAATTTCTTCGCACAGTTCAAGGGCGACAGGGCTTGCAACCCGGCCCTTTACTCTGTTTTTTTTTTTTTTGCTTGAAAAACTCCTGGACCAGCATCGGAAACTTTTGTGCCTAGAAACACGATCTTCTGGAGATCTCTGGGAGAACGATTTTGGAGGCCAAATGGAAGAAGATGCTAGTTCCATTGAAAGGGTGAAAACCCTACCTGAGTATATAACTCAACTACTAGCATCGAAAACCATTGGGCTGACAAAGAGTTTTCTAGAGTGCTCCAGGATCAAGAGCTTCGAGGCCAAAGGAAAGAAGATGCTGGCCCAACTGACAGGGTGAAAGTCCTACCAGAGAGATGGTGTAGTGTAGTGTAGATGTTAAGATTCTTGAATCAAAAATAAAAAATTATTTAGGGTTATTTATGGTGTAGGCCAGTAGACTTAGAATCCAAATCGGAAATAATTGCTACAAAAGGTTTTATTGTTTTAATGGCTTCATTTGTGACCCACTATGACTATCCTGGGTTTTCTCCCCCGGCGGAGTTGTGTTTAAGTGGTGGGGGTTATAAATGTACCCCCAAAAAGGGTATTTTTGTGGTTTTACGGTTATATCTCGTAAAGGACTACAACTTTTAATAGGACCAAATCATTCTGCATTGAATGAGACAATGCGCATATTTTTTGGACCACCCATTCCCATACTAGTGCTCATCACAGTTGGAAAATTTTACATATTTATGAAAAACTTTCGTTTTAACTTATGATTTTTGGTAATATCATCTAAACTAACCCATCTATCAATAAATTTGTCCTACAAAAGTTATAGAGGAATAAATTATGCTTTCGATGAGACCAAAAGTGAATTATTTGGACCACCAGTTTCCGTACAGCTCAACCTAAAAGGATAAGAAACACAATTCTTGAAATCAATTTATTATTATTATTATTAGGGATGAATATATTTCATAATTAGAAACATTGTAGTTAAAGGTATAAAGATGAAAAGGTAAAAAAAAACAGGTAGGTACACAAATTTCACAGACGTCGACGTTTGGCTGTCGTCTCCTCAAAGGCTGTAATTTCCGATTCGGAGTCCGTCGCCCCATCACTCGGCTCCTCAAAGTCTGTAAATTTTGTCGCCCCCATATATGCATTCCATGTCTTCGTCAAGATCTTGTTCGTCAATTTCATCTGGTTGGACGGAGTTAGTGCATGAGCTCCCCTTGCAGTTGACAGATCAATGAGCACTTAATCCCAGCCTTCCGACACCCACAACCACCTGCACACCCCTTGTAGCATTTGCAGAAAATTGTGGAGAGAAGAGACTGTGGAGCTGGATCCGTGGAAGTAGGAACGGGTTGAAGACCAAACTTTGAAGCCTGCCATCCATAGAGGAGCGCATCCATCTGAGGGTGGTTCATACAAGACACTTCAAGCATCCTGGCCTCGTCTTAGGAACAGCAGAAACTAAGTCCACTTGCTATTTGTCTTAGCTCCCTTGGGCCATATTTCTTTGACAGGAGGGCTGCAACCCCAACTTGGAGGGATGAATGAAAGAAATTACCTTGGTTATGTCTTTCTTCTGTTGGCCTCGTTTGCCTCTCTGTATGATTGAATTAAGCAACACATGTAAGATTTGTGGAATGTCCTCCTCACAGTTTTCCAGAAAGCGTAGGGGATCTGGGTAACTGTCAAGGCGATACACTTTTGAACGGATATCTTCCCTGATTATGTCAGCCGCTGCTCTAACAACTCGGAGGCGTTCTTCCTCTTCATTTGCCTGTTTGGATTTATACCATTGCTGGGACAAGATTTTGTAACCAGTATTGCGGAAGCAGAGTACTGTCTGTCGGTGTTGACCAACTGATATGATGATGTCACTCCCATAATGGTCTTGCAATCTTTTCTTTAGAGATTTCTCACTTACTTTTAGGCCAGGGAAATATTTCAGGACCTCTCAAAGAAAACTGGCACTCATCTTCCATGCTCTCAATGTAGTTACAAACGTATTGTAGAGCAGTAGTGATGTCTTCATCCTGGGGTCTACCTTTGATGTTTGTTGAACGTACAGGTAAGAAAAATTTTCTCATGCACTTCTGATGGTATCTCCCCTCATCGGCAATCAAATCATTCCCCAATCGGGATGTGACTTCTTCCGCCCACTGGTCTCCCCGGGCAGCTGCAGTTTCCAAGACACTGTCTCCAAATTCTCTAGTGGTTACGGTACTGACAGCAACCCGCCGATGGACATTCAGTCTTAGCTGTTTGGAAATGAAATCATCACTGGCATCCGTGTTACAAAAAAAAATGTTTTAAAATCGAACGCTGGCTGGCCTGATCGGCTTCGACGTGCAACTCCACTTCCACTAGCTTTCTCTGCAGCAGCCACATTTTTCTCCCTGGTGTAAGATTTATGACACGAGACATGAAGTTTTACGGTATCACATGTCTTAAAAAGAGCATCCTTTCCATCACGTCTCTTCTTACTGCACTCCAACAAATTTCTGATTCCTCTTGTTTTCACAGTCACTGCCTCATTCTCCTCTATTGTCTTTTCACACACAGGACACAGATCCGTCATTTTTACATCTGCTTCTTTCCAACCTGCAACAAATTAATTATATATATATATATATATATATATATATATATATATATATATATATATATATATATATATATATATATATATATATATATATATATATATATATATATATAAATATATATATATATATATATATATATATATATATATATATATATATATATAGTTATATATATATGTTATACATATATATATACATCCGCATATAATATATATATATATATATATATATATATATATATATATATATATATATATATATATATATATATATATATATATATATGTATATTTGTGTAGAGGAATTTTATAGAAAGAAAAATATTTTTGTTATATCTATCTATATATATATAAATATATATATATATATATATATATATATATATATATATATATATATATATATATATATATATATATAAATGGTGTCAATGGTGATTGGTTTTAGGATTAATAGCGGAGTGAGACAGGGTTGTGTTATGTCTCCTTGGTTATTCAATTTGTATATGGATGGGGTTATGAAAGAATTTGAGGTGGGGATGGCAGGAAATGGTGTTAGAATGGTGGAGAATGGAGTTGAGTGGAGGGTGCCCTACCTATTATATGCGGATGATTTGGTTCTGTGTGGCGAATCTGAAGAGAGTTTGAGAGGATTGGTAGAGAGATTTGGCAGGGTGTGTAAAAGGAGGGGCTTGAAAGTAAACGTGGATAAGAGTAAGGTTATGGTTGTGAGTGAGGACAGTCCTCAGTGTGAAGTTATGTTAGATGGTGAGCAGCTAGAACAAGTGTCTGAGTTTAAATATTTAGGGTATATGTTGGATGAGAAGGGAACGGACGATGCAGAGTGTAGTAGGAAAGTTGTGAATGGCAGGAAGGTGGCTGGTGCAATTAAATCGTTGGTGAATGTCAAGGGACTAAGTCTTGAGTGTGCTAGGGTCTTACATGAGGGTATGTTGTTACCTGTGTTATTGTATGGTAGTGAGACTATGGTCTGGAATAAGAAGTATAGATCTAAAGTTCAATGTGTTCAGATGGACAGTCTTAGGGGTGTGCTAGGTGTGAGAAGAATTGATAAAGAGAGGAATGAACGTATTAGAGAGTGGTGTGGTGTGAAGAAAGGGGTAAATGAGAGAATAAATGAAAGTATGTTGAGATGGTTTGGCCATGTGGAAAGGATGAATGATAGTCGGTTGGTTAAGCGGATGTATAGTGGTGAGTGTGTTGGGAACCGACCGGCTGGGAGACCGAAGAGAAAGTGGATTGAGTCGGTGAACGAATGTCTGAAGGAGAGAAATGTGAGTTTGGCAGAGGCGAGAATAAAGGTATGATAGAGAGAATGGCGGGGTTTTATGTGGAAGATGGTTGTGGCCCACCTGGGCCAGGATGAACCCTTACATTGACGATTTACCAAGAGGGTCCGTCGCTGTCCCATGATGCTCTAGGGTGGATTTTCTGTCAGGACGAGCTCTCACTAATTAATGGTACAGAGGGGGCGGTAAGGCGGGTTGCTTTTCGACGTTTGTCATGTTCTCCTACTGCTTTTCTTTTCCGATGCATGAACAGCACGTTAGCCCCCGTTCTTGGGCAAAGAGGAAAGAGAAGGAAAGAAGAAAAAGGAAGGATATATATATATATATATATATATATATATATATATATATATATATATATATATATATATATATATATATATATATATATACACTTAAGAGAAAATATATATATATCTATATATATATATTTATATGTATATATATATATATATATATATATATATATATATATATATATATAGTATATATGTATATATATATATATATATATATATATATATATATATATATATATATATATATTATTATTATATTATTATTATTATTATATATATATATATATATATATATATTATATATATATATTATATTATATATATATATATATATTATTCACATATAGATATATATACATTTCATATACTCTCTCTTATTATATATACATATATATATATATATATATATATACATATATATATATATATATATATATTTAATGTAGAAGGGATAGAAAGAGGATTATAGTTAAGAATTTATAAAGAGAGAGGAATTTGAGTGTAGATTTTATCAAAAATATTATAGTTATATATATATACATACATATACATATTATATTATATATATATATATATATATATATATATATATTGATAGATGGGTTAGTTTAGGTGATATTACCAAAAACCATAAGTTAAAACGAAAGTTTTTCATAAATATGTAAAATTTTCCCAACTTTGATGAGCACTAGTATGGGAACGGGTGGTCCAAAAAATATGCGCATGGTCTCATTCAATGCAGAATGACATGGTCCTATAAAAAGTTGTAGGGCATGGTTTCGATATTGTGAGTCCTTACGAGATATAACCGTAAAACCGCAAACATACCCCTTTTGGGGGTACATTTTTACCCCCACCACTTAAACACAACTCGGCCGGGGGGGGGCAAAACCCAGGATAGTCATATTAGGCCGTCAACAAACAGAGTGACTGGCTTTCTCCAAAAACCCTCTATCATATTTTCCACATCTGACAGAAGAAAATCAAATACCCATTCAAGAGTTTTCTTTCAAACAGCAGACTCCATAAGTTTAACTTTCAATTCACATATGAATTTTACCCTAACGTAAACATCACCATTTAGCCACACACAAATTAAATGCGATGAAAATACTAACCGAAACAAATTTTGGACAACACTGAGTACCTCACGGTACTATTCAGGAAATACCTTCGGCCCATCTTAAACTATGCATCACCCGCCTTGGCCCCCGCAATATCACAGACTAACATCCAAAAACTAGAGGTCGTTGAAATCAAATCTCTCGGAACAATAAGAGGCTGCCTCCCTTCCACATCACCCCTTCTTTTATAGACAAACAAAAATTCATCCTATAAGGGCCCATTTTGACATGATATGCTGCCAATTTCAGAGCAAATCACTATCAGCAGACAAACCCCTTCACCAAACTTTTGCAACAATCCACTGCACCAAGAAGGAAAAAAACACATCTGCTGCATACTACTACTCTAAGATGTGCAACACACTCTCCCCCGCCCCAGGCACTCCCATTATCACGCACATCCACACTCAGCTAACACAGAGGTATCTCAGAATATCCAAACAACACCAAACTAAAAGCGAGTCCACCGAAAAATCTCCCACAACAAAACAAACTTTGAACCCTCAAACTAAAATGATGCACTCCCTTCTCAAATATAGGCACCATCATACCCTTCAGAAATACGAATTCATTTGAAGCAATAACGCTCCCTCCCCTAAGTGGAGCCATCAAAGTTGACCATCAAAAAATTACAGGTCAAAAAGTCAAGGTCAAAAAAGTTACAAGCAAAATTGTCCCTGGAATACAAAGGATGAACCGAAAAATTTTGGTTCTCAAAATTGCCCCCTGGAAGACTTAAGGGTTACCCGAAAAAAATAGGGCTGCCGAAAAGTTAGGGCAAGGCCAAAATACTTGGGTGGGCCACCCCAAAAGTTACGCATGGAAAGCACCACATATAGGGTTCGGTTATACCCTGTGGGTTTGTACGCTCAGTTAAGTGTAAAGTATAGTGTAAGTAAAATATATGGTGGTGTAAGTGTCTAAGAAATTCTGTTAATAATTTGAAGTGTAGTTTGTGTGTGTGTGTGTGGGGTGTGTGTGTGTTGGTGTGTGTGTGGGTGTGTAGGGTTAGGTGTGAGGATAAGTTAGGACAGATCCCTACAGGTCAGGTACCTACAGACTCATGTTAGGGACTTTACCTCCAAGAAGCTGCAGTCTGTCTGCTCGAATCGTATCCCTACTTAATCCCCACTGCCCTTAGAATTTTCGATTGCCTTGTCGTTAGGCCGAAAATTCAGGACCAATACCATATCAGCAAAACATCCAAAACGGCTAAGCCCCTAAAGAAGGAGCCAAGAATAGGGGCAATGGACGACATGCTTCGATGTGGCAAGCCCTTCTTCGAAGTGCATCAAAATAAATGTCTCAATTAGTCCGTGAATACCAAGCTGACCGAAAATTGGTCTCAAATTGCACCGGAGACAAAGGTTGACCGAATTTAGGTTGCAAAAATAGGTTGGCCAAATAGGGTGGCCAAAATGACCCATGGAAGACAAAGGTTGTCGAAAAGGAGGGTGACACGTACAACGTTGCCAAAACTGGTTTCCAAAATTGAACCGAATACAAAAGGTCGCCGAAAATTGGGTTCTCAAAAAGGTACCAAGGCAAAAAGGTCAAGATCAAAAAGTCAAGGTTCAAAAAAGGGTCAAAAGGTCCGTCATAAAAGTCAGAGTAGTGCCGATGCCTTCCACTACCTCGGACCCCGCTCTTGGTATTGGTCGAGGGGTCTCAGCCACTCCCAGTCCTTTGGTGGATCGAAAAGCCCCCTGTTTCCCGTCGTGAGCCCCTACATGCCGGTAATATCCTCTTACAAATGATAAATATATACATGTCCCGCGGTAGAGTCCCCTCCCCAAAAAAAGCCTAATTTTATTTTTTTATTTTTTTTATTATTTTTTTTTCTTTTTAAGTCCAAATCAAAAGTGCTAGAACTACTTCCAAAGAAACATTTGCATGTAACATGTGTAGCCATATATAGCTTTTTTGACAGATATATAGACTATTACGACGAGTAATAGCTATATATATTAAATGAATATATAATTAATATAGTAGATCCCGTAACACGGTGTTATATATAAGTATAAATACCATATTATTATACGCGTCTGCCCGGTACTTATCCAGCGATAGCCACTTAATTTTCTAATATTACTTATAATATATATATATTCAGATTATTATATAATTATTGATATTATAATTACTTATAAATATATTAATATAATAATATATATATACTATAGTTATAATAAGCAAAGGAATGAATAAGACGATAGAATAACTAAATAAAAACTAAATTATTATCGATTCTAATTAGATTCGAATTTTGTAATTATTTTTATTCTGTTTGAGAGTAGGATGTGTGTGTGTGTTAGTCTGTGTGGGTCCTACAATTGAACATAGGATGAATATCCTAGTTCATAACTTATATTATTATTATGATCAAGTTAAACTAATACCATATAATTATCTTTAATACTGTACTTTAAAATATTAATATTTACTTTGATAGTATCTCCCACGCAAATACTATTATATAAATCTAGGCAAGTATTGGCAACAATTTATAATATCGTATATTAGAATTGTAGTGTATTGTTAACTTAATGAGCTGAAGTTCTTAAGACAGTAAGGGGTTTTGATGCTGAGAAGATAGAAATACCAACAAATAGTATGTTTGCCAACGAGAGGGCGATATGGCGGTGTGTACAAAAAGGTGCCCCTGTCATGTAGTGAAGTAAATCTCCCGCGGGAAAGGACCATATAGACTCTATATGATAGCGACACAAGACCACAGGCCCTGCCACCAATTAAAATTAATATTATACATTATATTAAATGATATTTAAAATCAATATATTTATATAATTATATTATATATATATATAATATACATATATATATAAGAATAGATATAATATATATATACATATCTATGATTTATTAATATATATACTATATATTAAATGTAATAATTATATTAAATTTCAGATAAACAACCACTACTCACGGCAAGCCACTAATCAAGGAGGGTGTTAACTCGAGATAAATCCAGGCAAACCCAAGACCAACAGGAATGACTCAATTCTCAACCCGACAGTTCGCTTTTGAGTTGCGTGCTAGCATTCCCGCTTGTATCTAAGTACTAATAAATACTAACTATATAATAATATAACCATATATAATAATAATATTATATATATATCTTAAATACTAAAATATATAATATATTTATATATATTATAGTATATAAATATATATATATATATATATATATAATAATATATTAAATTGATCAGCGAATTTTCTGATGTATACTACTACATACATACATACATACAACAATACATCATACAAACTACAGCATACATACATTACATCTCTAAAAATACAGAAAGGAATTAAATACCATACATAAAATCTACATAAATAATCACATATACAATTAAAAATATTTGATACTATAATTAATATATATTTATATATATTTATATATATAATATTAATATATAATATATATTCTACACATATATTATTCTAATCATTATTATTTATTATTATAATTAATTAATCAATATTTTGCATTTCTTAAAATGTTTATTATTATTAGTTGTGACGAAGTATTTTTAAATATGCTTATATACAACACTATAATTGGGATTAAAAAAATATTTTATAATAATACTATATTACTATATGTCATATTAATATTATTATTTTAAACTTTTAATATAATATGTATGCTATTGACTATATATTCACCATATTTTATTATTACACGATTAAGCTTCTAACGATCTGGCACGCAACCATTAGTAGTAGCAATATAAAAAATATACAAATTTTTCACAAAGCACTTTTATGATTACATATTTCACATTATCAAGTATCAATATTATTTTAAATTTGTATACAGGATATAAACACCATTCGATGAAATGATAGAAGGGTTTTCCCCGCACCTGCCCAGGGAAGAGAATTTGAAAAAACTTCTTCATATTGACGCGGTCGTGATAGCCGTTACCAATAATGTACTAAGATTTGTATTTTAATTTCCCTTCTTTATATTTATTCTGTATTCTAAATTAATATTCCAAAAGTTAAGGATAGGATTTTAAATTTTGTGCACTCCTCGAACAGTTACAAAGGCAATATTTATGTATTTAAAATTTAATTTTTTTAAAATCCAAAATCGTTAATTTTTTTTTTCAATTGTTGAGCACAGCAAAAGCTCTCACTTCTCTCTGTCTCTCTCTTCACAATTATTGCTAAACTTCTTGCCGTAATTTATTCAGACTATTTATTTCTTCAATAATATTATTCAACTATCCATCCATTTCAATCACTTCTTCTGGCGCTTTTATTTCCTTGCTCCTCTGTATCACTGCGTCACAATCGACGATGCGTATATATATATTATATATATATTATATTATATTATATATTATAATATATTTATAATTTATATATATATATATATATATATTATCTATATTATAATATTATTATTATAATTAATATATATATTAATATATATATATTATATAATATATATATATATATATATATTATAATATATATAATAGATATATTATATTTTTATATAAATATAGATATCTGTTTTACACAATGGTCAATTTTTGACTTTTTTTTTTTGTTTTTTTATATAAATATGGACGTACATTTTTACCAACAATGTATTTCCCCAGTTTGGTACGGACATTATTTTCCAAAAGTTCGATAAATTTTTATTACTCTCTCTCTCTCGATAGGTTTTTATATGGAAAGGTAGTAAAAGACACTGCAGAAACAGAAATTAACATATTTGGAATCAGCGATTAAAGCTTATATAACAATATGATAAAAAAAATATTAATAATAAAAATTAATAAAAAAAAATAGGCGCGACCGTCGGGGAAAGAGGGGAGGAGTATTATACCCCGTAGGGAGGTGCGAGACCCCCCGGAACCCATACCAATATCATTACTTCGATTTATAAAAAAAAAAAGGAATATTGGCAAAAAAAATTTTTTTTCGATTTTTTTTCAAATGTTGAAAAAATTCAAGGTTTTCACTTCAAGCATCAACTATCACTAAATGATCGTAATTTTAATAAACTTGTGACTTGCTTGACAGTCATATGAAGGTTCTAAAAGTTATGATATGCAACGACACTTTTTTTTTAATGATTTTTTTTCAGTGATAGGGAGAAAATAAATTTGAGAAAACGCAAAACCAAACTTTACTCTCGACATAATCTAATAGAATAACAACTTTTATAAACTTTGTGTGTACTCTTGAAGGGTCAATATGGAAGGTTTCTGGAAAGTTTTATCGGATATACGGGGCACTTTTTTTAATTTGATTTTTTAATTCGTTCAGTGATATGGAAAATAATTTGTTGTTGGGGAGAAACAGGCCCCCCCCAAAACCACCACCCAAAAATGAATATACATTTTGTAGGAGGGTAGTGGACAAAGCTCCAAGATCGTGTAGCAAAGCTAGAGGGTTAAGTAAATATAAAAAGAGTAGAATATAAGATAATTTACGATAGTAAGAGAAGATTAACAAAATGTAGATTGAAAGAAATGGAAAATGATAAGGTGGATTATAGATAGAGAAATTACCGAGTAGGATAATGAAGATAGATAGGTGAAGATGACTGGAGTTAGAAAGAATGAGAAATATAAGACACTTTAGCTCGCTAAATTATTCTATACTTTTGATAGGGATAAAGATAGATCAAATCGTATATGTGTTATTTAAGGACCCCACTGCGTACGCGTAGTTAAATCTGTTATAATATTTAAACCAGTTAGTAGATAAGTCTCTGTACTTTTCATAATTATAATAATATTATATAATAATTAATAATATATAATGTAAAATAATAATATTCTTTAGCAAGAGAATCAAATGGACATCGATATACTTTGACCTGTCCTCGTCTCGTCCGGATCAACGGCACTGCTAGTGTCTTATAATCATCAAGAATTTGGACATCTCTCGATCCTCGCTAATACTCTGAGGAACGTACTAACATCAAGTAAGTTGTACATAGGCATGCAAAAATGCTCTAATAAACAATGGAACGTGAACAACGCCGAGAAGTATTTATCTGACTCGAGAGCGCCGAACTCCCGGCTCAGGGCTAGCTCCGCTATCAACTAAGCCTCCAATCTTAATATTCAGAATTGCTCATACCACTTACCCTGCAAAGAATCAATTTCACATTAATACTAAATTCTTAAAAACAATTATCTTTTGACTCCAGCTCCAGGCTATATAGAGAAGACTAATTTCCACAATGCCCAGAGTCGAAACTTCCTGCAATCATTCACAGTAAAAAAAAAATCTTTAATAAATCCTAACTTGGACTCGACTCGGTCCGCTCCGTATCCGGATTGATCCGGGCTCTAGCTATATTTATAGTGTCAAAGCTCAAACTCTGCAAAATTATTTTCCCATAGGAAAAAATTTTATAAAATTAATACTTTGATTCGGACTCCGCCGGCCCGGCTCCTGCTACCGCACGCTCAATTTCAAATTTTTTTATTCTAGACTTTAGCTTTATTACTGTTACTCCAAAAAATTAAAAAAAAAATGTAATTTATTGCTAGTATAGTTACTTATTTCTCCAAACTCCGGCTTCCAGTCCGGCTTCGGCTTTGATTCTGGACTTCGTCATTTTAAATTGTTCACGCCGACTGTACGGGAAGACCTCATATTCACTGAAAAAAAATTATTGATAATGTTATACTCGGCTCGGTCCGCTCCGGCCGAATCCATTTTAAAATTGTGTAGGTGCGACTTCCAGCAAACACTTCATTTTTGCAAAAAAAATAACTTTGTGATAAATGTCTATTCGGTTCCGCACAGACTCCTGAGCTTCGGCTCCAGAATTATGGCTCCGTTCCGGTCCGGTGCCGAACCTACTACAGCTCATTGTCCAATGCTTGTCGACATTGGCAAATTATTTTCACTGCTAAACAATTCCTGAACAAACACAATTTTTACATTGCTCCATATTCTGGCTCCGGCTCCGGCTCCGGCCCGGCTAATTTTCCAAGCAAAAATACACCATGACTGTAGCAGAGAATTTCTAATAATGGTATAAACAAAAAAGGTGAAATTTTTTGATTTATGAAAAGTAGGGTCGACTAGCCCTTAATTAATAACATAGATTAAATCACTCACACTCGTGTTACATTAATAAGATGAAGGGTATTTAAAAGATTTTTGATGTTAATTCTTTTATTAAATCCTTTTATATTAGTTTGTTATTACTGGATTTTATTTCGATAATAAAATAGCATTGGCCACAGAGACTTCTAATCATCTCATAGATTGGAATCAATTTACATTTATTTTAAAACGTTCAAGGGGCAGTTAAGAATTGCATTCCTTTACTAGATTCTTGAATCTCTTTATAAAATTTTTATCTTATTAATTTCATCCATATTCAACTTAGCGTAGAAAACCCTACTTAAAAAAAGATCTTATTATAAGAATATTACAGTATACACTTTATTTTTTACAAAAAGTATATATTTTGTGTGACGAGGCAACGTCCCGGGAACATCTTCTTCATTGATCTCGGCTGCACTGCCGTTTCTCTCCTTGGATTAGTACGCCGGATAGAAAGACCTATAGTGCTTATATTTTAAATATATAAACCATTAGCCAAAAAGTGTTTGTTTTATTTATAATGTAAGCCAATTTCGTCATATAAATACACATACGGTCCGTAAAGCTTATGTAACCCAAATTATTAAGATCAGGGCTGCTCGGTGGAAAATAATCAACTGTCAGAAAATAATTAGCATTGTTCTTAATGGCCTTGTACATATATGATAATATAAAATTATATATATATATATATATTATCTATAAGAATTTATATTATATTATATAATATATACAATATTATATATAATATTATAATATAAATATATATAATAATATAGTATATATATATAGTAATATATTATATATAGATTATATATAATATATATAATATATATATATATATATAATATAATATACTATATATATTATAATATTATTATATATAATATATATATTAAATACCAATATAATACCTTTACAATTATTTACATTACACCAGTCGTCCGTAATATATCATATATTTTTTCTCTTATTAGAACTTACTTAGTTTATATTTAAAAATAATTTGAATATTATAGTGATTTATGGACATCAGATCCAACTTGTCCTAGATCTAGAACATAGCCGTCTGAGAACCCTTCGTCTTCACAAAAATGAGAGAAGATTTACAACGCAAGACATGTTGACATTCGCTACCTGTTGAAAGTAGACTACAGTGAGCATGTACTTCATCATTAATATTCAGGTTTATAAATAATTTG
The DNA here is from genome assembly GCA_015478945.1 of Trachelipus rathkii. NCBI lineage: Eukaryota > Metazoa > Arthropoda > Malacostraca > Isopoda > Trachelipodidae > Trachelipus > Trachelipus rathkii. The sequence continues at coordinate 20,683 of JABUQX010086658.1, forward strand.
AAAAACTATGTAAATAAATCCCCCTTAAGCAAATCAATTTTAAAATCTGAATTTTCCCATCAACCCTCCATGGTGGAGAAACAAATTTCTGAGTCATATTGGATTAAACATATGCAAAGTTTGCATTTTCAGTCTGAAATAGACTATTTACAAATAAATAAACCCCTTACATATCTGTGTAAACAACTCAGTATTGTGTTAGTAAATGGTATTCTCAGGTGTGACAGAAGGTTAGGAAACTCCTTCTTACCTTACGATACCAAACTCCCATTATTACTCCCAACATATCATCATTAAGTAAAACTCCTTATATGGGACACCCATATATCTTTTCATCATATAGGAACCTCAGAGCTCCTTTTAATAATACGTAGAAAGTATTACTTTTCCCATATGAGGGTTACCATTAAAAAAGTCACAAGACCATGCATCTTGTACAAACGTTTACAATCTTTTCAATTTAGATCTGCACCTCTGGCTGCATTACCTAAGGTATGGGTTATAAACACATAACCATTTACTATTCTGAGAGTTGACGTCACAGGTCATTTTATAATTAAAATTTTAAAAACAGCTACTACCAAATGTTATATTGTATTGTTTACCTGTGCAACTTCTCGAGCAGTCCATTTCGAGCTCGTTTTAGACAATAGCACAGAGTCTTATCTTAGATCATTCCGCCGCTTCATAGTTAGACGTGGTGTTCCCTCAGTTGAATATTCAGATAACGCCACCTACTTCCATGCTTCCTCTGAATATTTGAAAAAGTTACATAGTTTACCATCCGTAAAACAATATTTTAACAAACACTCCATTACATGTAGGCTCAATCCTGCTCGTGGCAATCACTACGGAGGATTTTTTGAACGTATCATCGGAATAACAAAACTTCCTTTGAACGTGCTTTAAATAATGCCCTCATCAGCTATGATGAATTCTATACTATTTTAATAGTGGATGCGGTTACGATTTACCGTCCTCTCACCTTTGTAGTGGATGACCTCCATAGTGAGAAACCACTCACCCCTTCCCATTTATTAACAGGGCATAAACTTAATTCCTTACCAGTTCCATAGGAATTATTGAAATGGATCCTTCATACTTAGATCCAATAAAAATTTGTAAACGTTATAAATATATCCTCTCCCTTGTAAATAAATTCAAAACTAAATGGGAAAAGGATTATTTAATAAATTTAAGGCAATCTTATAACAAATCTGATCGCCCAAATGTGATTTTAGGAGACGTCGTCATTGTGGAAGATGACGGTCCCCATTTAAATGGAAATTGGGAATCGCAAAAGTTTTACACACTTCCCCTGATTGCTATGTACGCTCGGTTTTCTTGAGTACAAAGACAGGTGAAATAACTCATGCCGTCATTCATCTTTGCCCTTTGGAAATTCATAGTAATATTTTTGATTCTTCATCAGAAGGAGAATCACCCTCCAATTGAGTTCTCTCCCTAGGAACCGTCGTTAGGCCAACATCCTGGATTCCCGTCGAATTAAAGCTATATTCGACTCGAAATAAGCTTCGACGACAAAATTATTGTCCATTTAGACAACATTAAAAAATATATCATGTAACTTCTCTTACTAAACAACATTAAAAATAACCTATTAACTTTCTTACTCACACTCTTTATTCAAAAGTCTATCGTATTTGCACTTTTGGATCGGGTTATTTATTTGATTCCAGCACTGTTCTAAGATGTGATTTCGAAATCATTGTATATTCGTGTCAGAATTCATTCCTAAAAATCAGGAAAATAAAGGTAAAAGGACTTTAACTTTACGTGTTAGTATTAAAATATTAAAGGTAAAAACTTTTATTAAATTATGGTAATTTATAATCTCAAATAAAAACAGCTGTCCTGATGACCCTTTAGTATGGGGTCTTCCGTGATAATATTATCTGACATAACATATAAATTACTGCTGATGGTGGAATCAGGTTATTTAACGTCACTGAGATAAGTAACCCCATAATTACAGATGTTAAACCCACCTTCCCATTTTATTTTATTTTTATAAGTTTAAGTATTGTTTGAATTAGTAGGGTGTTTTCTGAGATTTGAATATGCAAGACTTGAGATTATTTTATTGCATTGTATGGTCTGCCTTTTTAGCCTAGTCTCTTTCTTTGATCGTAACAGACGAATAGAGAGAGTGTGCTTTTTTTACTGTATTTCCTATATTAAACATACATAACAAAGTAATTTTTTTTTATGTTTTGGTTCTTTGGGCGAAACTCAATGTTCGTAACTTATTTATAATACTCATCTGTCATTAATACCATGATTTTAAAATGGTACAGAAATAACCCGATATTCACGGGTGATGACCTTAATTAAACTTAGAATTTAGTGAAATGCAATAATATACATTTTCAGGTTAAGAGGAGTCAGTACTTGACCAACCCTAACTTTTTAGAGTAAAATAAAAAAGCCACTTTTTTTATTACCCTTAATTTTTAGAAAATTCCCTCCTCTACTCATGTACAATTTTATTTCGACAATCCGAAAGGTTATGTTTTAATACAGGAATTTTTATATAGGCGGTGTCAAACTAAAAAATTCATATTCATCGAAAGTGCAATTCAACATTCCAGACACTTTCCAATCTTTATTACATTTTATAATAAATTAATTTTCCTTTTCGCAAACACAACCCAATCTCAGGCTCTTTCTTAATCATACAAATAGAGTCAGATTAGGAGCCAGAGCCGGAGCGTCAGATTCGGAACCAGAGACAGAGGCGAACAAAAAAATATTTTATTAAATTTTTTGCAGGTGAAGATTATCTTCAAAGAGTGAGCTGAACAATTTAAAAAGGAATCCGCGAGCCAGAGCCAAGACCGGAGCCAAGCCAAACGGAGCCGGACACCGGACCGGACACAGAAGCCAAGAGCAGACCGGAAGCCGGAGCCCGAGAGCGCTGAGCCTGAGCCTGAGCGGAAGCCGGAGCCGGGAGTCCGGAAGCCGGACAGAGTTCTGTTTTAGCCAGAGCCGGAAGCCGGAGCAGGGGAGCCGCAGCAAAAGTACAATTTTTAAAGATTGTTTTTTAGTAAAAAAGAATCTTCTGCAAAGTCGGAGCTAAACTATTCTGAACATGGTAACGCGGAGTCGGAGGGGAAGCCGAAGCTGGAGCTGGCCCCGGAAGATCAGAACCGGAGCTAAAGAACAATTTTTATTAATTTTGCAGGTGAAAGCTGAATTGAAAAGTTCAGCTGAATTAGACTGAAATTTAAAAGTCCCGAACCGAGCGAGCCGTGAGCCCGAAGCCGAGCGAAAGGCAAATTATTTTTTTAGTTGTTTTTCTTGTCCGCTGTATTGCAGTCGGAGCATGAACTATTCTGAAATAGAAATGACGCAGACTGCGATCCAGGAATCCGCGCAGCCGATCCGAGCGGATCCCGACGCCGGAGCGGACTCAGCCCAAATTATTTTTTAAATTGTTGTGAAGGTAAATTACTTCTGCAACGTCGGAGCACTGAACTATTCTAAAAGGACAACAGGCTGATCAGAGCCGGAGCTGGAGCGGAGCCGGAAACGGAGCCGGAGCCGGAGCCGGAGCCGGAGTCGGAGCCGGAGGTGATGAAAGAACAAATTATTTTACAAGAAATATTTTTGCATATGAAATAATAATAAAAAGATTGAGCTAAACAATTTTGAAAATGAGCCGGAGCCGAGCCGAGCGCACCGAGCAAAAGTTACAGCCTCACAAAAGTTATAAATTTTCTCAAACAAATTATTTTTTAAAAATTAAAAATACTTCTTCAAAATCTTATCTGAATTATTCTGAAATGGAAACCAGTCGAGCTGTACCGGAATCGGATTTTAAAAACTTTCTACCATGAAGAGACAAATTATTTATTAATTTTGCAGGTGAAAATAACTTATATATTCGGAATTATCAGCCGAATTTGACTATATAAACACCAAAATGTATCTTTTTTGGCTCTCTAAAACGTTGTTTCCGGTGTTTTTTTTGTGTCTGTATTAAATTATATTTCAAATTGTCAATTTTAAAAAAACCCATGTGCTTTGACATTCTCGAATAACTTCCGATTTTCCGAAATGACTTCAAACTTGAAATATCATAGATAGTCCATTACCTAAAAAAGTAGATTATTTTTTCATTTTTGAGATTTTTTGCTCGCGTTGTCTAATTCCAAACTCCAATTTTTTTTTTGATTCTAAATATAAATTGAGATAAATTTTTTACTGTTTTGCGAAGAAGTGATGAAATTTTCAGGGCATATGAAGTCGGAGAAGAGGCACGTTTTTTTAGTAATAGTTTTCTCTTATATCGCAATTAGTTTGATTTGATTCATGACCAAAAATTTATCCCCAAAAAAATTTTTGAACAATTTTGAAAATTTTCTTTTGAGTATACAAAAATTATCAAAGTAAAAGGGTATCTGATGTTCCAAACTAATATAGCCCTAGAAATTTGATGTGATCGGACAAGTAGAAAAAAATATTATCAATATTTCACTTTAAAATTTTTTTCTTTAAAAAAGTAATATTAAGATATTTTTTTTCACTTATTCGATCAACATCATTCAGACTTCTATATTTAGGGCAATACCACCTGCTTTTTAACTTTGTTATTTTGTTGTATACTCCAAAAGAAAATTTAAAAAAATTTCCAAAAAAAACTTTTTATGAAAATTTATTCATGAGCAATCCAAAATTCTTTTGAGTATACAAGAAACTTATCTAAGTAAAAAATGTCCATCTCCCCCGACAATGTTGCCCTGAAATTTCATTCACTTCGCCTAAACAGAAAAAAAAAATATATCTCAATTTTTCATTTCAAATCCAAAAAGAGTTTGAATCTCAAAACAAACCAGAAAAAAAAAAAATCGACAACGGAGCTTTCCTTGCTTCTGGCAGTATCTATGTACATTTTAATGTGATCGAAGAGGAAAAAAAGTGTAAATGATACAAGGAATGTCAAAAACATGGGTTTTTGAAAATTGAAAAATTCTTAAAGAATGACTACAGACACAAAAACACCGAAAAACAGTTTTAAAGGGCAAAAAGCTACATTTTGAGTTTATATAGTCAAAATCGCTGAAAACTTAATTTTATGTCATTTTTAGGAGGGGGGTGAAAACTAAGGTCAGCCCCCAGCCTTAAAATTTGATCTTGTTAAGCTTTTAAAAATTACTTTTATTTAAAAGGTTGGAAAACACAGGAACAGAGATATTTTAATCATGTTGTTGTTGTTATATTTTAGAAATGATACATGTTTCAGGAATTGCGTTTCTTTTATCACGTTGTTCTAATTATTTCAGTAAACAGAATTAGAAGAGATTGCTATCCACTTGGTTCGGAAATTATATGTTTAATGTATGGTCAAAAATGAGTTTGTCTTAAGCTTTCACCTTCCTCCTTGCTGAAAATTATTATTATGAAAAAGTAGTAAAACGAAACGAAATATATCGTATAGTTTATTTTAAAAAGAAAAGTTTTATAATATGTATTTTCATTATCACTGCTTTACATACTATATATAATATATATAAATAGTATATGTATATTATATAGATATTTATACTATATATAATATTATATATAATATATAATATATATAATATATATATATATATATATATTATTATTATATATATATACTATATATATATATATTTAGATATATACTATATATATATATATATAGTATATATATATTATATAGTATATACTATATATAATTATATATATTATATATATTATATATAATATAATATATATATAATATATATATATATATATATTATATATTAATATATATTACTGATATCAAATATATATATATATACATAATAAAAATATTACTGTATATATATATATAATATTGTTATAATATATATATTAGTATATATACTATATATATACTATATTATATCATATATAATATATATTATCATTATATATAATATTATAGATATTATATATTATCATATTATGTTAAAATATATATAATATACATAATAAAATTTAATATATACTATATATATTAATATAATATATATATAGATATATATATATAATATCTTAATATTATATCATATAAATATATATATAATATATATAATAATATATTTATATAGATATATATATATATAATATATATATATATATATATATATTATATATATATAATATCATATATATATATATATATATTATATATATATATATATAATAATCTAATTAAAAAATGTACTAATCATTATATAATATATAGATTATAGTATATTATATACTATATATAATTATCACAATATGTATATAATAATATATATACATAAATATATATATAATAGTATTATTATATAATATATATATATATTATTATATATATATAGATATAATATATACTATATATATATATTCATATATAATTATATAATATATGATATATACTATAATTATATAGTATATATATATATATATATTATATATATATATATATATATATATATATTATATAATATATATATATAAATATCATATATAGTATATATATATAATATAATATATATATATATTAAAATTTATATATATATATATAAAATATATATATATATATATATATATATATAATATATATAATATATAAATATATATATTATATAATATATAAATATATGTATATAATATATATAAACACAGATTATATATATATATATATATATATATAATATTATAGATATATTTATATATATATAATTATATATATAATATATATACTTATATTATATATATATACTATCATACTATATATATGTTTTTTTTTACAGGTAACCACACTTCCGGGCAAAGGCTTTACAAGGAAGGCAAAAATAAAACAAAAAACCCCACCAACCCCAGCCTTGAGGCAAATCTCTCAGTGAGCCAACTGGCTTTAAAGAGAGGAAGATTAAATATATCGGTTTTATTATTTAAAGATATGATAGACCTCGATGAATAGCAGCTTTTGACAGAATAAAAATGTGAATTGGAGTGTCAGACAAAAAAAGCTATTTTAGTTCTAAACAATGCTTATAGTGCATCTTTTCTGGTTTTCTTTTTTGTTTTAAACAGACTATTAAGTTTAAGGCTGCTCAATGGTGGTGGAATGCAAGAGGTCAACCCACTCGAGCATCTATCGTTGCTGCACCTACAGAGATAGAGGGTCAAGGGGAATTGAAAGTAGGGGAGAATATATTAATTTTTTTTTAACCTTAGACTCAACCCTATCCACAAGAAGGGCTAAACCGGACTCCCCCTAAATGTAAGACAGTACTCCATGCAAGGGTGGATAAGACCCTTATATAATTGGAGCAACTGTGCGGACGAAAAAAAATCACATAACCTTATCAAAACTCCCAACCTCGCAAAGGCCATCTTTGAAACCATTGTGATATGAAATTTACGAGTCAATTTACTGTCTACGTTCAAACCAGGGAATGTTTAAGTTGTTTACAGGTGAGACGTTATATCACTCGAAGAAGATAGCAAAATTGAGGGTGATTTTGAGACGGAGATATCAAGAAGCTGAGTTTTAAAGAAGTTAAATTTCACAAGGTTGATGCTACACCACCGAGAAATCCCATCTAGATCTTCAAGAATAGAATTGGAAAAGCTGTAGAGAACCAACTCAAGGCGCAAAAGAGGGAACAAATTATATCATATATAATATATATATATATATATATATATAACATCAAAGCTTAGTAGGGAAAGTCTTTATATATATATTATATATATATATATTAATTATAATAATATATATTAATATATATATTTATATATATATATATTATTAGTGATGTTATTATATAGTATATTATATATAATATATTATATAATAATATAATATATTTATACTATTATAATTTATATATATAGTAATAGATATATTTCAAACTCAAAGCTTAAGGGAAGTTTTTTACTTTCCGTGACACCTCCAAATGATAGAAGTGAAAATTATAAACATTGATCCATCAAGTGAGGAGAAGGGGGGCAGGGTGACGATAGATGGTGAGATGATGAGAAGAGAGAGAGAGAAGAGAGAGAGAGAGACGAGAAGAGAGAGAGAGAGAGATGAGAGAGAGGAGAGGAATGCAATCAATGAAAGTTTTAAGGTCTGATATTGTAACTTTTTTAAAGTCAGATAAACGATAATATATATAATATATATATATAATATATATGATATTATATATATCTATATATAATATATATATTATATATATATATATATATTATATAAGTATATATATATAGGTCAAGTTTTGTTTCGAGAGTCACCATTTCTGTTCCAAAAAAAAAACTAAAAAAATAGGAAATTAAATTCAATTGAGGAAAAATTGTGCACACTTTTCAATTATAAAAAAAAAAGTTCTGTTAGAAATGTCAAAAAACAGTGAAGTCAAAAAAGTAGAAATAATTAACTTATTACTATATATTGATCTCCTTACACCCGCGACCCGATCTTACGGCGCACGTGCGGTCCGCCGCCCACCCCATGTCTAAGGCGGGTGGTAGATTGTGCTTTGAGAGTTATGCTGCGCGCTGGGCGCGTCCCTTAGACCCCGATACACCGTGTGTGAGGGGGGCAGGGATAGTGTAGCAGGAGGTGGCCTCGTCCGTGCGGGACAGGTGAATAGAGGCAGAGTGCGTGCTGGTGCTGTGTCGATCAGGGGGTTAGTATATATATATATATATATATTATATATATATATATATTATATATATTATATAATATATATGTATATGTATAATAATATCTATAATATATATAATATATACTATATATATAGTATTACTCAATTCTAAATTATAATATTATTGTATAGTATATATATTATATTTATAGGTATATATATATATATATATATATCATATATATATATATCGTAATATATATATAATATTATATTATATTTATATTTATACTTAATATTTTATTTACTATAGTATAATATATATATATATTTTATCTTTATAATATATATATATATAATATATACTAATATATTATATTATATATATATATTATATACTATAATATATATATATATATAAATAAATATTCTATATAATAATATATATATATATATATTATAATATAGTTATTATTATATAATATATATATATATATAATATATATATAGATAGTATATATATTAATAATTATATATATATATATATATTATATATATATAATATAGCTATATAGTATAATATTATATATATAATATTATTATATATCCTATATATATATATATATATATATGTAATCTATTCTTATAGTTGTTTGTGTTATGGCTACATCCAAGTATACAAGAAAAATCCTTCACAAAACTACAGGAATATTGATGATGGAAATTCATAAACGCTGTGGCAAAAATTTTAAAATCGCCACCACAACTTAAAAAAAAAATTGTATTAAAAAAAGCTACAGATTCTTTCTGTCCTGTAGATCGAGAGTTCTCCTATTTCATGGTTTCTAGTAGGATGACCCTAGAATGGATATCTGTCCTGTAACGTCTTTATCTGACGAAGGGAAAAATTATCTTCATTTTTCCGTTATATATATATATATATATATAGTAGTATATATATTATTATATAATATATATATATATATATATCATATATATACTATATATATTATATATTATTATATATACATATATAATTATCAGAGGTGGGCACTTCCGCTCTTTAGTGCGCTAGTCCGCTAGTCCGCTAGTTCCGCTCCGAGCGGACTACAAGAATAGGTGCGGACTAGCGGAGGTGCGGAAACGTCAGGAAAAAATTTGCGGACTTGCACGTGCGGATCAAAAAAAGTTTCCGCTCTTTTGTTCGCACATTTTTGAAAAATGAAAGTATACGTTTTATTTATTAAGAATTTTAATATGTAGAATAAGAAATATATTTTTTTATTTTAAGTTTAATTAAATAATTATTCTTTTAGTCTAAGACTTATTGTTTTTTAATTAAACTTCCAACCATATCGAACTCCTTAATGGTACCATATATAATAAATAACGTTTAAATTGATTTTATAGACTGAACGGCTATTACCCTCATCTATAAACTTTAATTAATTATTATACTATATAATTTTCACAGCTTAAATCAATTTGTGTAAAAACCCCAAATATATATATATATATACTATATTATATATATATATATAATATATTATATATATATATATATATTATATATATATAGTATATATTACGTATAACTATATATATATATCATATATATATATATATATCTATATATATAGTATGTATATATATATATATATACTATATATTATATATATATATCTAATTATATATATATTTTATATATATTATATAGTATATATATATATTATATATAATATATATTATATAATATATTATATATATATATATATATATATATATATATATATTATATATAATATTATATATATATATATATACTATATATTATATATATATATATATAATATATATATATACTAAGCTTACCGGAGCTTGAATACGTGCATTGGCTTCGACTCTGCAGGAGTCGAGGCTTTCCTGGATTCTACTAAAGTCTTGAATGAAATAGACCTTCTTGATGGGTGGACAGGGTGGTCAAATATTTCAGAAAGGGGAGGCAGAATGATTTAGGTGAGACCTTAAATTAGCAATGGACTGCTGGACGAACTAATCACTAGCACTCTCTCACCAAGGACATCTTTTCCTTTCAGCATAGAGAAAATTTGTTGAACTTGTTTCATAAAATATAATACACCTCTCAATAGTTCTGCTGCCGTAGAGCGAATATTTAGTATCGGTGGGAATATTTTGAGGGCATAAGAGGTCAGCCTTAACTGCTTTTATTTTGAGCAGCTAATCTTTTTGAAAGGTAATATGGATCTCTTGTCCTTTTAAGAAGACATTGAGGAGGAAGAGAAATTCTTGTGAGATTTTGTAAAATTCATTCAATTTTTCAATAAGTAATATTATAATAAAGTCTTTGTAAGGAAAATATATCTTTACATATTTATATTAAAACTTATTGTGAGTCGCACATTATTGCGGAAGACGTGCAGACGTGGCGACGTGCGGACGTGCGGACCTGCGATAGCGGAGGTTTGATGGTGTGGAATAGGTGCGGAGGAGCGCTAGCGGAACTACGTTTTCCTCGAGGTGCGAGAGTGCGTATGCTGGACTACCCCTAAATGAGGCGGGGGCCCACCTCTGATTATATAATATAATAATATATATATAATATATATATATATATAATATATATATATATATATTATATATATATATATAATATATATATATATATAATATTATCTATTATATATATATAATATATATATATATAGTATATTAATAAAGTGTTGAAATGACACAAAAAAACGTGAAGAAAAAAATATACGAAAAAGGCCAGTAAATTTCCTGAAAAAATGTTATGGAGGTCGTAATGTCTATTCATAGGCATATTCATGGAGAAATTTATCAAAAAAAAATAGTAACACCAACCGATTTTCATGAAACTTATATCAAATGTTTAAAATAAACTGTAATGAAAGAGAAAAAAACGTAAGAGTAACTTCGAAAATTTACCTTTAATAAAGCTACAACGTTTTCTAATTTAATATTTACAACATGTAAAATTAAATCTTAACTTTATAGTTACCAGATGTTTCTTTTTTTGTATTATTCCTGCATTCACCGAGTCGTCGGGTACGGGAGCTCCGCCCCGCCCCCGTAGAAAAATGTTGATGTGCCATGCATTTGCAATATTACTATTTCATAGCTTTTTTAAATTCATTTCTCAAGTTTCTTTTACTTGATTCCTTTTTCCAGATTTATTTTAAACATTGCATGGAAGTTTCATAAAAATCGTCTGGAAATTAAGTAGGTCAATATATATAATAATATATATATATATATATTATATATATATATATATAATATATATATATATATATATATATATATATATATATATATACTATATATTATATATATATCTATATATCTGTTATATATCTATATATAATATATAGATATATATATATATCCTGTATATATTAATATATATATTATAATATATATATATATATTATATATATATATATATATATAATATATATATATATATATACTATAATATATATATATATATATATAGTATATATATTATATATATATATAATTATAATATTATTAATATATATATTACATTATATATATATATAAGGTGATAAATATGGTTTAGAGCAGAGGTTTCTCAAACCTATTTCGTCTACCGCCCACTTTGAACATCAATTATTTTTCAGGCGCCCCCACAATTTTTTTTTACTCTTACCAAACTTAAAACACAAAGAACATCCTACCACACACTTACTTTAATACTTAAAAGTAATGAATGTCATTGTGGTTTTAAGTTTTTTGGTATATTATATATATAATTATATATTATATATATATATATATTATATATTATTATATATATATATATATATATATATATATAATATATATATTATATATATATAGCTTAATATGTATATTAAATTTATATAATTAACTACTTAAAAAGAGAGAGAAAGAAAAAAATAAAAACGTAAAAAAAATACAATCAAACGGCAGAAATATGAACTACCACAATTACTAATCATCGATGTTTGTGGTAGTAGGCTTTATTTTCAGTCAATTTTTACCCAATATTAAGTAGATGAAATTACAAATCGGCCATACACCCCCCCTAAACCACTTCAACACCCCCCATTTTTTTTCTAGGCCCCTTACCGCCTCTAGGCCTCCAGCGCCCACAAGGGGGCGTTATCGCCCACTTTGAGAATCGACTGGTTTAAGCGACGCAACTATCATCAATCATATCTCAAAAACTACCATAGCCCACAGAAAGGAATACATTGCTGGAATGCTGGTCCAATTTTAGGCGGAAAATGTAAAAAAAGAAAAACAAAAAAAAAAAAAAAGAAAAAAAAATATTCTCAAAAACTACAATAGCTTAACAAGCGAAAAGGAATCCATTTTTGGAATCCTGGTAATTTTACAAATAGGAAAATGTAAAAAATAAAAATAACTAAAAAATATTATTGCTTATATTAATATAGTAATATGTGACAAGAGAGCCTATTTAAGAGACCTTTTATCTGGTTACTCGTAAATAAATAGACTTTCTATTAAAATTTTGCTTTTTTTTCTTTTACTAAAGAATACCCAAGGGTAACCGCAAAGATGGTAGGAGTCGGGTCTCTCGGCCTTCCGGGGAACTTCGGGGTAGGACTAATTCCACCCCTCCGGGGAGGGTCTCCGAAACCCCTCTTTGGTATTGGGGTGTCGCGGGGTTCTCCGCCCTCCCTAAACGGGGTAATGCAAAGTCCCCCCTGTGTTCCGTCGCTCGAGCCCCTACATTGCCGTGTAATACTCTTTACAAATAATATATATATACTATTTATTGTCCCCTGCTCCTAAAAAAAAAAAATGCCAATATTTAATTTTATTTATTTAACTATTTATTTATATTATTTTTTAACATTTTCCTTAAAATTTTGCAAGGATTCCAAAAATGTATTCCTTTCGCTGTAGCGTTTATTGTAGTTTTTGAGATATGATTTTTTTTTCATTTTTTTTTTTTTTTTTTTTTTTTTTTTTTTTTTTTTTTTTTTTTTTTTTTTTGCCAGGATTCAACAATGTATTCCTTTTTCCTGTACCTATTGTAGTTTTTGAGATATGGATCGATGATAGTTGTCGCTCTAAACCAAATATCACATATATATATAATAAGTATATTAATAATATTTTTATATATACTAATTTAATCTATGATTATAAGATAGATATATAGTATCTAATATTTATTATATCTATATATTATATTATATATATTATATATATATATATATTATATAGGTGATGTTGTCTCTCTATATGTTTATTAAACAACAATGATGAATTCATATACAGTTGATAAATAGACAGACATAAGATATTGTGGATATCATTAATTGGTAATATAATTTTATAAGAATTTCTGCACAGGATAGTTGTGCAAAGCTGATTTTATAAATTTAAATGGACTTCATGTCTCTTTATTGTAATTGATTTTAGTGAGTCAAGGACCGCACCCAAGCGCCTCTCTCTGGAAAACACTAGATTTGATGCCAAAAAAAAAAATAATAAATAAAAAAACATTAAAAAAAACCTGAGATGTAATATTAAAAAGCATAAACATCGCTAAAACCTAGTAAAAATGCGAAAAAAAAATCGTGTTTTCTGCTTATATTTGACATTAAATTAACAAGAAAAGCATTAGTTTTAGCCCGAAAAGTGCTAAACTGGCAACATTGTCGCTTCCTTCTGGGTATCAGTAACGAACAGAGCTAATCTCACGAAAAAGAATGGCTTCTTTTGTTTCAATTCATTGACGCTTCATAAAAGAGCTTGCTTCTTACTGATGCCTTTGAACTCTTGACATTCTCACATGGCTTGTATATTTATTATTTATTTATTTGCATTGTTAAATTGATGTCTTTTAATTGCAAATATATTTTATAACTTATTATTAATGAGGTTATAAAATATGACCATTAAATATATTTTTATAATATATATTATATATATACATTATAACTATATATATAAACTTATATATATATATATATATATATTATTATAATATATATATATATATATATATATATATATATATATATATATATATATAAATATATATATATATAAATATATATATATATATTATAGTATAATTAAAATATATATATTATATATAATAATAAATATATATATATAATAATTATAATATTTATATTAATATATCATATATATATATAATTATATATATTTGTATTATAATTATATATATATATATATATATATATATATATTATCTCATACAGGGTGATTCAATATAGAGAGACAAACATGGAGGGGAGATTCCCCACACGAAATGTAGCAAAAATTATTCTATGCATATACACCTTTAAACCTTAGGATTAGGAGATACAACGGTTTGAAAGTACGGTCCGAAAGGTACCAGATTTGGCCTTCATACGCACACTTTTCACGAATGGACTACGTTGTGAGTGAAAGACTCTCAGGATGGAAGTGTTTGATGTATAGCAATGGTTTACACACCTGGTGAGCGGCTTATGTGGTTCGAATATGTCCACTGTAAAGATACCAACTGGGTTGCCAGATTGAGTGCATCACACCTCGGGAGAGTCGGTTTCATTTTGTGGCCCCAACGTTAGCTGTGAAGCTACAGGACATAATGAAACACAATATTCCAGTGTAATATTATTCACATTACATTTAATAATAATAATAATAATAATAATAATAATAATAATAATAATAATAATAATAATAATAATAATAATAATAATAATAATAATAATAAAATAATAATAATATAATAAATAATAATAATAATAATAATAAAAATAATAATTATAATAATAATAATAATAATAATATAATAATAAAATAATAATAATAATATAATATACTTAATAATAATAATAATAATAATAATAATAATAATAATAATAATATCATGTTTATGACCACTAATACAAATATTATAGGACGCGTATTACAGAAAATGTTCAAAGTGGCCTCCCCCGGAGGCTATACAAGCGGTTATTCTCCTAGTCATTGACTGACGCACCCTCTCGAATATTCCTGGTTGCATTTGAATATGCTGACAAGAGTCCATCACACGTTCTCGAAGAATCTCTTCAGTAGGTATAGGCTGTGCGTATACAAGAGTTTTGAGATGCCCCCATAGGTGAAAGTCTAGTGGGTTGAGGTCAGGCGAGCGTGCTGGCCATGATACAGGACCTCCTCTACCAATCCATCTGTCTGGGAATGTATCGTTTAAATACCTCCGAACAGGCATGCTAAAGTGGGCCGGAGCTCCATCATGCATTATCCACATGGTTTGCCGTACACGTAACGGAATATCTTCGAGGAGAATGGGCAAGGTATTCCTTAGAAACTTGCAGATAGCTTTGTTTATCCAGGGAAGGAGGAAGGACATATGGACCGATAAGATGATCCCCAAGATTACCTGCCCATAAATTGATGCGAAACTGACGCTGATGCCTTGCCTGCAAGACTACATGTGGAATCACCGCAGACCATAGGTAGGTGTTATGAAAATTTGTACCATCTGTACCGAAGGTAGCCTCATCTGTGAAGAGTATTTGCGACATAAACTCATTATCTATGGAACGCTGCTGGAACCATCGACAAAAGGCAAAGCGAGGTTGAAAATCGGTAGGTGATAGACACTGCACCCGCTGTAGATGGTATGGATACAGGTCATTATCGTGTAAAGTCCCTCCACACAGTGCTTTGTGACACACGGGTGTGGTGGGCAACACATCTCGTGCTGACCGCGGGGTCTCTTGCAACCTCGCGCAGAATACGTTCTTCTGTTGCAGGTGTACGCACCACACGTTGTCGTCCTCGATTGGCGGTAACAGGTTGCAAATCGCCGGTCTCGCACAATCGTCGATAAATACTAGTGAACGTTGTATGAACTGGCTGTCTTCGATCTGGGTATGTATCCCGATACAATCGTGCGGCCTCCCTAGCGCTGCCGTTAGCTCTTCCATACGTAAATATCATTTCCGCTTGTTCTTGAAACGAATACCCCATAGTCTACGGAGAAATACGTGGACAGAATTCTACGTCTTACTACACTTCACATTAACCTAGAGTTTCAATAACACGTTATGGCTGTGACCTCGATTATGCTTCAGCGTTGCCAGGCGTACGACGGAAATGTCATGCGCGTGGTATGTCTGAGATTTACAGATTTTGTAACGGTATGGATACAACCGATATTTATTCTGATGACGATATTATTAGCATTATGAATACCACTATTATCCTTAGATCTCAAAATTATTATACCAGTAGACCAGTAGTCAGAAGTTAGTACAATACATTGTAAGAGTATTTTCATTATTGATTATTATTATTACTCTATTATTATTATTATTATTCCATTGATTCATTATTATTATTATTAATTCATTATTAATTATTATTATTATTATTATCTATTATTATTATTACTTATTATTCATTATTTTCATCATTATCTTATTATTATTATCTATTAATATTATTATTCTATTTTATTACTGGTAATGTACAATATTACACTGGAATATTGTGTCTCATTATGGCCTGTAGCTTCACAACCTACGTTGGTGCCACAAAATGAAACAAACTCTCCCGAGGTGATGCACTCAATCTGGCAACCTTTACGTGCACATCTTCAACCCATACCGACGCTCCTCCAGGTGTGTAACCATTTCTATACATCAAACACTTCCATCCTGAGAGTCTTTCACTCACAACGCAGTCCATTCGTGAAAAGTGTGCGTATGAAGGCCAAATCTGGTACCTTTCGGACCGTACTTTCAAACCGTTGTATCTCCTAATCCTAAGGTTTAAAGGTGTATATGCATAGAATCATTTTTGCTACATTTCGCTCCCTGGGCACTCCCTCAAGTTTGCTCAGTCCTCATATTGAATCACCCTGTATATAGTTACTATTATTATAATTAGTATTATATTATATATATATATAATATATATATTAATATATAATATAATACTATATATACTACCTTTATATATAATATATATATATACTTATATATATATATATATATATACTATATATATATACTAATATATACCTATATATATAGATATATATATTACTATATATATATATTAATATACCTACTATATATATATATACTTTTCAAATATAAAAGCTTAGTATATAAAAATTTTATATTTCTACTTTATACAGTATTTTTTGACTATAATATATATATATATCCTATACTATATATAGTATATATATCATAATACTACTATATATATATATATATATAATATATATACTATAAATATATGTTTGTATATATATATATATATATATAGTATATATAATACATTTATATACTAATATTATATATATATATAATAATATATATATTATCTATTAAATATATCTATCTATACTATTACTACTAGTATATTATATATATATTATATATTATATATATATTATATATACTCTCAACACTATCACATCTATAAATACTATATATATATATATATATATATATATAAATATTATATATATATACTATATATATATTTATATATATATATTATATAAATATCGGCTTATATATATATATACTATATACTATATATATATATATATAATACTATACTACTATATATAAATATATCTATATATTAATATATAGTATATTATAACACCTACCTCATTCTATCATAATATCACTACTATATCATACTTTACTATATATATACCTACCTACCTACTAATATATATATATACTATATATATATATTATATATATATATATTCATATTCATATATATATATACTATATATGTTATATATATACTTAATACCTACCTCACTCACTCCCGCACGTATTTATATATATATACTATATATAATATCATACCTCCTACCTACTACTATATACTACTACCTATATATATAATATTTTATATAAATATAAATATATATATAAATATATATATATATATTTATATATATATATATATATATATATATATATATATATATATATATATATATTATCTGTATATATAGTAATTATTTTTATTTTTTATATATTATAATAATATATATAATATATATTATATATATATATATATATCTATACATATATATATATAATATGTATATAATTATATATATATATATATTTATATAGTGTCTGTGTAGTTTGAGATATCAAAAGTTTTTATTTTTTTAACGTTAAGAGTATTTGAATAATTGATTTGATATTCAGATCTTTTTTAAACTTTTAACTTAATTAATATGAAAAGCCTTGCAATTTTATAAAATAAGCTTTTAGTTCTTTTTTTACTTTTTTAGTTTTATGTTTATATGTTATAGTAAGCTTTTTTTATGTGAATAGAGTATTTAGGTACATTTTAGTTCGAATTTAGTGTTATGTGTAATATTTTAAACTTTTAAAGTCTAGCTTTTTTTTCTTAATGTAGGTTTTAATACTGGCTTTTGGGGTTGGTTGGACTCGGATAACT
The DNA here is from genome assembly GCA_015478945.1 of Trachelipus rathkii. Taxonomy (NCBI): domain Eukaryota; kingdom Metazoa; phylum Arthropoda; class Malacostraca; order Isopoda; family Trachelipodidae; genus Trachelipus; species Trachelipus rathkii. The sequence continues at coordinate 39,891 of JABUQX010086658.1, forward strand.
AGTTGGCGATTGCCAGTGTGTGCTTGCTTGTCAGTGTGAATATGTAGATGATAGAATTTTGGATTTGTCAGGACATGGGCCTGCTAACGTCCATTATTTATGCGTTAATTTTAAATGGAATATTACTTTTCTAACTCTCATCCAAACTATTGCTTCTGAGTCTTAGATATATAAAGAATCTTTATTTAACTATCTCAAGATACCTAAGTTTAACTTTTTTCCATAATTTCCTTCTTAACGTCTATGATATTGAAATATTTAAGGCTTTTAACCGGGCATGGTATGCTTCGTTGCTCTCTAGGCTTTTTCTCTTTGGGCTTCCTCTTTCACTTTGCCCAATCATGTTTCAATTTCTCTCAAAACTATTCACATCGGTTCTTATTAATACCGAGACCTTTTCCTTTACTGTCACTTGTACTCCTCAAAGTTTGTTTTATTTCCTACACTATTCCTATTTTCCTTTCACGACTTCCGCAGCTGTCGTTACAACTCTATTCATCCTTATGTCGATGACTTAACACTTTATCATTTCACTCATTTCAAATATGTTTCTTCTTTTGCATCCAGGGTTTCTTCTCAACTTCATTTATCCAATTTAATTTTTGCTTATCTGACTAGTGTCAATTTTACCAACTTCTTTCGTAGCACTTTTAACTAGTTTATCATTCTTTTTCCAAACATACACAAATAATAGTCTAGGAAACTTCATATCGCAAAGATTGCTAAGGAGGCTTCAAAGAAGCTAGGAGTTCCGCAGGGCGCGAGAGAATTCTTTCCTTCCTTACAGTTGTTCCAAATGTAAAAGGGTCTTATCAGTTCAAGGGTGAGGTACTGTTCACACAAGTATGGTAGGTGTCAGGTTTCACCTGTTTTTTGAGTTTAATCTATTAATATGAGACTAACTAACTGTTCCCTACTTTCTAACTTCCTCTCCCTCTTTTCACAGCGACATGACGTTGATAAGCCATCTCTTTTCTATAGGCACAGTGCTCCGTAAGTGCTCGGTGGCGTTGACCCCTATCATTCCACTGGAGTTTTGACGCCATGCTAACAATCACAAGGATCTGTATCGTATCACACCATATTTTTGTAGAGATCAACAACTCCAGGATTGCTCATGGTGGTACTTCTTCCTCGTCCTTCTTTCCAGCCACATCTATTCTGTGAAATTGTTTACCATCATTTCTTTTTCCTTCTGTATTTAACCCTCCTCATTTTAGAACTTGCGTCTGCGCACACCTGAAAGGTTTGCATTAGGCTGTGCTTGGGTCGATGTTTAATCATATACTTTTCTTTATTATTATTATTATTATTATTATTATTATTATTATTATTATTATTATTATTATTATTATTATTATTATTATTATTATTATTATTATTATTATTATTATTATTATTCTTATTATTATTATTATTATTATTATTATTATTATTATTATTATTATTATTATTATTATTATTATTAGTAGTAGTAAATATTATTATTATTATTATTATTATTATTATTATTATTATTATTATTATTATTATTATAATTATTGTGTTTATTGTTTTTTTTATATTGTTGCGAGATAACATAAACTGTATGACCGAGTGATAAAAGCTGCTGAAAGACAAAATTGATTTCAGAATCGAAGCAGGAAGGGGAGGAGGGGAGGAACCGTGAATTTTACGGAGCGATATTGAGAATTACAGATAATATTTTGTTTTTCAATAATAATAAGGTAATTGCGAGAGGTAAATTTTGTGAAAATTATAAATTTTGATCTATTTAATCTGTTTAATAATGGGTAATAGTTGAATATAGCGTATTCTAAAAAATATCAATATATTATATATGTACTCTTATTATAATGTAATAAATGATCTATTGATTAAACTTTGAAAATATACGAACAACCACAACAACAACAACATATATATATATATATATATATGCTCTTAACAACTTAACCCATATATATATATATATATATATAAAGGTGGAACTTCTAACAGGAAAAATTATATTGAATCTTTTTTTTTAAACACACCCCTTCAATTGCTCCATATTATATAAAAAGTATTATTGTAAACAAAAATTCAATGAGGTAAAAAGAATATTAATGGTCTCTCAAAGAGCCGTAAATTGGAATTCATTGGACCGGTCTTCAGAAGAAAGTTGATTTATAGCCATAAATTCCTTTGTTATCTAATTAATACCAATTAAAGTGCAAAAAGGGAACATTCGGGGGGGGGGGGCTCTAAAAAGTTAATATCAGGCTGGATTTTCTTTTTTTTTTATTTAATCTCTGAACTATATATATATATATATATATATATATATATATATATATATATATATATATATATATATATATATATATATATCAATTTACTATTTATTATATATATATATATTTATTTATATATATATATATGCCTATATATATTATTATATATATATATATATATATATATATATATATATACTGCTATGCTATATATATCACTGCTGCTGCTGTAACATATGTAGTAACCCTTATGTAACTGCTTAACATATGCTATATGCTATCAGCAACAATAACTGTATATATGCTATATATATATAAATAACAACAACCATATATATATATAGCTAACAAAAACATCGGCTGCTTATTATTATATATATATATATATATATATATTCAATTTGAGTTTTGAAGTGCTTGTAAAAATGTTTTTGTCATAAATGATGACCAGGATTTTTTTCCTTTTCATAAAATCTACATAAAATTTTCAGAACTTGTATAACTCGGTGGACCGCGACTAGTTATAGTTATATACTAGTTATACATATACATATTTTTTATTGAGATAAATTTTTTTATATACCTAATCGTTTTGTCACTGTTCATGGAATAAAATTGGGAAAACTAAAAACAAATCTTTTCAGTGAACAGCTGCAAAACTGTTGAGTAGAAAAAAAATTCTTGTAAATAAAATTCTTTTAATTATACTTCAAGCTTTGAAAATTTCATGCAGATTGGATTGTCAGAAAAAAAATAGTTATGACCAAAAATCATTTATGGGCAAAATATTTTTACAAGCAATGTAAAACTCAAATTGAATCAAGTTCAGAGATGAAATACTGAATAGTAAACAGAAAAACGTCCAAAATGAACGTTTTAGAGTTCCACGAATGCTGCCTTCTGTACTTTGTTTGTATAAATCAGATGAATTTGGAATAATTTTTTGACCAAATTAACTTTTTTGAAAATCGTCCAATGAATATCAACTATTCGGTGCTTGAGTCATTTAATGTGTTTTAACGCGTTAATGTTTGTTTAAGAATACTTAAACATAACTTGAAACAATTATGAAGGATGCGTGTCACATGATTTTCTTAAATCACGATATAAGACCGTCCTTATATATATATATATATATATATATATATATATATATATATAGTAAGTGTTACAAATTCAAATTTTATAATTTTAATATAACCTTAACCTTAATAATAACAGCAATAATATCTTAGCTAACCTTCTTAGCAACCAACCTTAACCTGTATGCTTCTTTGTTGCTGCTATCTTTGCTGTAACCAATAATATAGCATTAATAACCATAGCCAACTTAGTAATAACTTAATAATATAGCCTTAATATATATATAATAACATAATATATATATATATATATATATATATACATATATATATATATTATATATATATAACAATAACATATATATATAACTGCTATATATATATATGTATAATATATATATAATAATAATATATATATATATATATATATATATATATATATATATATATATATATATATATATATATATATATATATATATATATATATATATATATATATATATATATGTATGTGCCAGCTGCTTTAGTTAGACACAAGGAATATAAAAGATGATTATTACTTCTTATTTTTTATTTTCTTAAACTAGTTAATTTAATGGTTGCACAAGCAATTGTCAAAGATTTAATGATGATAAACAGTACAATTTCAGGAATGATCGTCATGGTAATGGAGACAGGTTAATCGAATTATAAATAGCTGGCTTTTACTGCGCCAAGTCTTTCTTAATTACCCCTTCTTCTATAACATAGGGCTTCGATTAATTAATATTGTCTCTCACAAATCACAGTAAAAGTTCACAAATAAAATCGGTATATTAAGGAATATTTTAATATAATTTGAAGGTGCCGGCCTTTATCGCCCGGCACCCACTCACGTGTCTTCTCTTCTCTAACTCAGACACAGACTGCCCCTTATTCCCAAGATTCTTCAACCTTCAGGAATATTCTTAGGCATCGCTTTTGCGATTGGCCTTTCACAAGATTTGAAATCTAAAATATAAGTTCGTTACAGATTTTTTTCCCCCCAACAACATGACTTAGAATAGAGTGTGAGATTTCTATCCTTACAATGGTGGTATACATAATTATTATAGTAAGGGGGGTGTAGCCCCCTTTACACCTTTTTTTTTTTTTTTGAAACTATATTTCATATAATATTTTTACTCAAAATTATTATTATTATTATTATTATTATTATTATTATTATTATTATTATTATTATTATTATTATTATTATTATTATTATTATTATTATTATTATTATTATTATTATTATTATTATTATTTTTATATAATTACAATAATCATTAATTAAAAGTAATCGTATACTCGTATTAATTAATTAATTTAAATTTTCATTTTAATCTGGTCCAACTTTTTTTTGTTTGCTTTTTTTTTTTTTTTAACTTCATTTAGTATTAAAACACCTCCAATTTGTTTATCCAAAAAAATTAAAGAAAATTTTTTATTATTATTATTATTATTATTATTGTTTTTTTTATTGGCATTAATCATAAAATTTTCAAAATTATTATTATTATTATTTTTTTTTTTTTAGTTAAATATCGTGACGTCATAGTTTATTTACGGATTTCTTACCGAGATTTTCCCTCCTCCTCTCTTCATCTTGGAATGAAAGCAGTTCGAATTCTTTTTCTTTGTTTCGTTTCATAAAACTAACGTTTTACTTTTTAGAACCAGAATTATCAATTCAAAGATTGATCTCATTTCCCAATTCAGAAGTGGAGAGCAAAGTCCACGGATAGAAATTCGAGAATTCTTTCACATTTCAGAATTTACGTTGTTTGCTCGAACAAGAAACAAATGATTTCCTCTCTCTCCTAATTTAAGAACCCTCATTTAAATAAAATACCCGGGCAAGAAAATTTATTATTATTATTATTATTATTATTATTTTTTTTTTTTATTACCATTTACCATTATTTTTTTTTGTCATCGCTCTTTTGGCGGGATACATTCAAACCCGATAATAATTTTTATTTAAAATTTAAATTGTATCATCAAGATCAAAGAGGAATAAATATTCATTATCCTATCCGAAACAAAAATCAACGTAAAATCCTTTCTTAAATACGAAAAGTTCACACATATATAATTTCATTCTTTTTACTAAAAGACACTATTTTTTTTCATTTAATATACCTGTAATTAATAAAGTAATTATCATAAAGAAGGAAAATCTATCTAACAAAATTAAAATTCATTTCGACAAAATAACGTGCTCCGAGACAAAACATTTTTTCACCGACGCAAAGCTAACTTTATTATTATTATTATTATTATTATTATTATTATTATTATTATTATTATTATTATTATTATTATTATTATTATTATTATTATTATTATTATTATTATTATTATTATTATTATTATTATTATTATTAATAACCACCATATATAATTAATTTACACACACAATAATTCTATACACTTTTTTTTCAAAAATTTGTTGTTTTCTTCCTTTCTTTTTTCTAAAGTAATTTTGACCATGTGTTTTGAGTATCGGTTTTCCGCTGTTTGTCTGCTGCAGTCAAGTTGGGGTGAGTGGGGTGGGATCTTGAAGATTAACCTCTCCCATCGAGTTGAAGATTTTTGTTAGGCTTAAGACCGAAAGTCTCCTTTCACTCTCAAAATTTTGTGTCTTGGTTTCTTCGTCGCAAGTTTTTTTCTATTTTTTTATTTTTTATTTTAAGCACTTTTTTTTCACTTTTAATTATCGTTTGTTATCTTGATGACTGTTCCATTAGAAGGTAATTAGGGTTTGATAATGTTCGATTGGTCTGGGGTCAACAACTTTGTGCCAGCTGCTTTAGTTAGACACAAGAAATATAAAAGATGATTATTACTTCTTATTTTTTATTTTCTTAAACTAGTTAATTTAATGGTTGCACAAGCAATTGTCAAAGATTTTATGATGATAAACAGTACAATTTCAGGAATGATCGTCAAGGTAATGGAGACAGGTTAATCGAATTATAAATAGCTGGCTTTTACTGCGCCAAGTCTTTCTTAATTACCCCTTCTTCTATAACATAGGGCTTCGATTAATTAATATTGTCTCTCACAAATCACAGTAAAAGTTCACAAATAAAATCGGTATATTAAGGAATATTTTAATATAATTTGAAGGTGCCGACCTTAACGCGCCGGCACCCTCTCACGTGTCTTCTCTTCTCTAACTCAAGACACAGACTGCCCCTTATTTCCAAGATTCCTGAACCCTCAGGAATATTCCTAGGCAACGCTTTTGCGATTGGCCTTTCACAAGATTTGAAATCTAAAATATAAGTTCGTTACAGATTTCCCCCAACAACATGACTTAGAATAGAGAGTGAGATTTCTATCCTTACAATGGTGGTATACATAAATTGTTATAGTGGAGTTGTGGCCCCCATACATAGCTTATAATATAATATATATGTAATATATCTTATATCTTATATATATATATATAACCTTAATATATAACTGTATATATATATATATATATATATGTGTAGTAATAACTAATATATAATAATAATAACAATAACCTTAATAATAATATATATATATATATATATAATAATATATATATATATATGCTATAATAATATATATATATATATATGTATATATGTACCAACAATATCTTAGTATAACCAACCTATCTATAACTAATAACAACAACAACAACATATATATATTTATAATATAATATATAAGTATATATATATATATATATATATATATATATATATATATATATATATATATATATATATATATATATATATATATATATATATATATATATATTTTTTTAAAAACTTTCACAAAAAATGTATTTTATTAAAATGTTTTTTTTTTTTCCACTTTAGAAGGGTTTTTTTTCTTAACCAATAAGCATAAAGATTAAAGTTGCCAGTCTCTTCAAACGGTTGTAATACGAAGAAGCTAATTAAAGAAATATTATATTATGAAAATGAAGTTAGAGGAGTTAAATATTATAACAGAGGATGAGAATGTGCTATTAGATTTTATGTAAGAACATAATATTATTTGATTACAAAAAATATTGTAAAACATGTGGACTCGAGTGTAGTGTTAAAAAAAAAAAAAGTTTAAATTTATGAAAACTAACGTAACTCAACATAATCTTACTTAACGTATCATAACCTCACTTAACGTAATTGTGAAATTACATTGTAATTACATTACGTAATTGTAAACTACAGTATGGAGAAATTTATCAGAAAAAAATAAAAAATAAAATTTTGTTTTCCTTATATATATAAAAACTTATATATATAACTTTGCTATATAACAAAAAATAAACATAATATATATATATATATATATATATATATATATATATATATATATATATATATATATATATATATATATATATATATATATATATATACTTCTTTTGTTAGAGATATTGGAAATCATTATTGAAATTTAGCATTGGAGATACAGTATTCTTCAGAATCTATACAATATCAATATAATTATTTATTATAAATTATTAATTATTAATTTTTAATAAGCTTATAGTTTTGCTATTAATATAACTCCCTTCCTGATCAATTAAAATTAATCGTCAAATAAGAAGAATTAAAAATTTACAATCTGGGATTATTTTAAAGCTTAGAACCAAAATTTCTTCAAAATCTATAATAATGCCTGCCGAAAATAGCAACAGTTTTTTTTATAAGAAACTCCTCCAATCATGTGTGCAACATCAAGTCATCTAAAAAACAGCAATGATAAAAACCCAATAGCGACATAAGATAACAAGCAGTCGTTATTATATATATATATATATATATATATATATATATATATATATATATATATATATATATATATATATATATATATATATATATATATATATATATATATATATATATATATATATATATATATATGAGACCGGATTTTAAATGGTGCATTCAAAAAAAAAAAACAAGGGTTTTTTTTTTGTTTTTTTTTTTTTTCAATAACATCACCATAAAACCCCGCAATTTTATTCGTTTATTTTGAAAACAATATTTCTGATCTTGATTCGATGGAACAAATACAGTAAGAAAAAAACTTTGCCAAATCATTTTCAAATCTGGAATAGAAATTTAAAATCAGTTCAGTACAATTAAAGTTCTCATTTCCGATCTTTCCCAAATATTATTTAGAAATTAAAATTTTTTTCCATAAGAATTATGATGACTCATACACCAAAAGATAGATCTGTCCCAATTATTCTCTCTCTCTCTCTATATATATATATATATATATATATATATATATATATATATATATATATATATATATATATATATATATATATATATATATATATATATATATACTATTCATATATATATATATATATATATGCCATTCTTTAGCTAATTTTACAATTCCGGACGATATTCTATTGTGCATCTATCTTAAGATTGAATATATAACCACGCTGAAAAGAATAATAGCCTTAACTTATATTTAAAATTGTTATTTTTATTTTTCCTTTTATTTTTTCTAAGTGAATCCCCTGGCATACCTTTCTACACTAAAAGTTTTTATAAAAATGAAAAAACAAAAATAATATATTTAATTTCCCTATTTTTTTTTTTTTTTTAAGATGCAGAATTCGTTTTAGGAAAAGCACGAGTCTATTTTTGGTAAGAAAAGCTTTTAAAAATAAGTCACAACATATTTGAGGCTTTTGTTTTTTTTTTGGAAGGAATAACAAAGTTTTTAAGCCCCTTTTGTGAACTAAAGTTCCTTCCCAAGACACACCTAAAAATGTTTTCAAGACTTTTTCGCATAAGACATAGCTTACGCTTATTTTTAAGGTTACTACTACTACTACTACTACTACTACTACTAGTACAAATAATAATAATAATAATAATAATAATAATAATAATAATAATAATAATAATAATAATAATAATAATAATAATAATAATAATAATAATAATAATAATAATAATAATAATAATAATAATAATAATAATAATTTGCTTTAATTTTCAATAAATTCTTTAAAACATGACAAATAATCGATTAAAATGCATCTTTAAATTGTCAACCATCATCAATCATCAACCATCAATCAGAGGTTTGTCCGTGCTCATTGTGATAGTTTCCTGATTAGGGTTGTGGAGTCGGAGTCGGGGAGTCGGTAATTTTAAAGAGGGTGGAGTCGGAGTCAGAGTCGGTAATTTTCAAGAGGTCGAAGTCGGAGTCGGAGTTTGTAACTTTCAAGATAGTAGAGTTGGAGTCAGAAAATTTTGAACTGAAAAAGTTATGAATTGTGACTCTGTGAGTGACTTCAATCACTTCATACAAGTTCATTGACTTGCAACTTCCACATCACAAAAAGCAATTACAAACTTCGAAGTTTTTTAACCTGCACCTTATGTTTCAATTTGGATTAAATTCAATAAATGTAACCTTCAACCTTATCCCATCTATATTCAAGATGCTGAAGAAATATAAGACTCCATGGTATGAAGAGAAATTTCTCTCATTGACAATCTACAGGGTAAGCTTAACTGAAGATCAACAACAAAAAGCTAAATCTGCACTTTGCAATGTGGCCATTTGTATTAAAGGGTTGCAGGAAGTTCAAGAAAAAATGGAAACATCTGAACATATTGTAAGTGATGAAACTATAACTATCCCCCATTACTACCTTCTCAAGTCATTTTTCAGAAAGCTTAGAAGATAAGTATGAAAAGCTTCTAGATATTGAAGGGCTTAGTCGTAATCGTCGATTGGTTCAAGAAAAAGGTCAAGGTTCTTCCTCATTCTTGTACACAATATTCCATAACTTTTAAGAAAATATCTTTGCTGCACTGAAAGAAGTTAAAAAAATTGATATAGCTTCGAACTTCGAAGCTTAAATTAGAAGAGGCTATCGAAAAGTATCCAAACATTGTACAAGAAGCTGCAATTGCTGTTACTGCTCTACCTTCAACACAAGTTAGCGTTGAAGACTTTTTCTGCTCTTCGCATTATAAAATCACACCTAAGAGGAAAAATGAAGGAAGACCTGGCAAATGCTATTCTATTTTTAAGAACTAATTCACTCAATGAGTAGATGACACTAGATGTAAGTTCATGCAACTAAGTAATGTAGCAGTTTATATATATATATATATATATATAATATATATATATATATATATATATATATATATATATATATCTGCCTCTAGAATTGATGCTATATACTATATATATATATATATATATATATATATGAGGCCGAAGACGGGGTGTTCAGGGGGTTCAACCCCCCTCCCCGAAATTATTTAAGTTATTAAAATTTTTGGGTGGCTTGAGTCTCTTAACTATAATTTTTAATAATAATAAAATAATAGTTAATCAAAGCAAATTAATAGTATATTTTATTAATAGAAATGAGGAAACATTTGTAATTGGTGAAGATTTCTTAGTTTAAGTGGCTGTTGTTCAATATATATATATATATATATATATATATATATATATATATGCTGCTAACTGCTATATATGTAGCTAGCTATATAATATATATATATGTATATATGTAGCACTCCCTATGTAATAACATATATAAATAACTCATATATATATATATATAATACGCTGCTCTTAATATAACCTTGTAGCCAGCCTGAATATATATATATACTCAACAGCCTTGTAGCCAGCCTTGTATGTAACTTATAGCTGTAACCTTATAACATAGCAACTAACCAATAATAACATATGTATTTATGTTTGTAACAACCAACAATAACCAGCCAGCCAGCAGCAACTTAACCAATAGTAACCAACCTAGCATAGCAGCAATAGCCAGCAACCAATAGCCAACCTTAACCAATATGTATATATATATAACCAATAGCCATCGAACAACAGGGGGCTTAAATATAAGTTTTCTAAGTTTGCAGATGATACCAAAGAGGCTACCTTAGTAAGGAATAATGATGGATACATAAAGATTCAAAATGATCTTGATAAACCTATTAGGTCGACAGCTAAGTAGCAATTGAATTTTAATAGTAAAAAGTGTAAGGTTCTTCAATTAGTAATTCAAATAAAAGATTTAGCTACGATATGAATGGGGATTGGCTTGAGTCTGCGGACCACCAAAAAAAGATTTAGATGCGAGTATAAGCAACAATCTTAAAGTAGCTATCAGTGTTTGGAAGCAAGGAAGAAAGCTAAAAAGATGTTAAGTATAATAAATCGCAATATGGTTTTCAAAACTAACAAAGCTGTATAATAGCTATTTTAGGTCAGTATTAGAGTATTGCGCACAAGTTTGGGCCCCATATTTAAGAAAAGACCTAGGTATGCTGGAGAGAGTGTAACGTAGTGCAACAAAGATGAATTCTGACTTTGAGGGTAAGAGCTATGAGGAGAGGCTGAAGGAGTTAGGAAGGTTTTCTTTAGAAAGGCGATTTCTCATAGGGAACATGATACCAGTCTATAAAATATTTACATGCATTGCTAATACTGAAACCAATAAATTATTTATAATAAACCACGGACAGGAGACTAGGGGACACAATAAGAAAATTAGGAAGACGTGTAATCTTGATGTTAGAAAACTACATTCTGTAGTAGTGTTGTAAATTTTTGGAGCGGTTTCCTGCATGAGGTTGTTGAGTGTGACTCACTTGCAACATAAACGAAAGGATTGGATAGGTATATGGAAGGTTTTGACATCATATAGTATATTCTGACGTAGCCAAATTGGCGGGTTTTTAGTTAGTTATTAAAGTAAACTGCCTGTTGTAGCTACCAGTATCACAATAAACTTATTAAAGCTTGTTGTGTGGTTAGCATGAACCTTAGCTTTAGTTTTTGCTTTTGGTAGTAGCTGGCGTATATATTATATTGACCTTTGTTTAGGAAATTGCCAGGCCTTGGTATGTGGTGTAGGTTGTGTACGGGCATGTATTTGGTAAATATTTAGTTGACTGGGACAATCTCGATAGAACCATGTGTCTTCTAACTGGTTCTTTGTTTTTTATCTATATCGGAGGTAATAATACGAACTTTGATATAAATAGTGACTTACTGATTGGACAATGATATGATGGTGTAAAAGCAATGAAGAAATGTTTTAGAGGTGTTTAAGCTGTTGAAAATATCCAGCGGCGTTAGATGTTCATTACTTTTCACACCCATGTGAAGTACAACACATTGGAATCTTTATGGCACATCGAATGCAACTATATTCTATTTTAGATTGCCAAGGCCGACAACTATTTTAATAGAAAAAATAGAAAACATTTTCCAAGACACAAAATAGACAAAACTCTCATGAATGGGCGAAACAAGGTTGGTGGAAAATTTCGATGGATTGTTACGATCTAATGAAATTTTTAAAGCATTGTTGAAGCTTAAGGGGAGCTTGAATGGATCAAGATATTAAATCTTTTTCAAAAAAACTAAGATCTTTTCAAGTATGTAAGCAAAAGCAAATTTGTTATAAGTTTATTTATTTATGTCTTTAACTTTATTCTCAAACACTCTTCCCTTATGTATTATATTGCATTCTCAATAATTAGTAACAGAAACTACTCTTATTCTTATTGAAAATGCGATGTTTGTTTACAAGGATTTTCAAGCAAGCATCAACGAAACATGCTCAAACATTTTGGAAGTTGCAACAGAAATAATTCTGCTTTCTGAATGAAGAAATGATAATGCCTCTTGTGAGAATCAATTTAAACTGAAAAGATATACGGCAATTACAATTTATTTTCCTGATGATTTTTCAAAAAAGTTAGAGAACAAGTTCGTGAATCATAGATCCAAAGATCTAATCTTTGTAAAGTTACTCATTCCATCGATATTTATTCAAAATTTTTGCTTGCCTCTGCCAAACTCACATTTCTTTCCTCCAAGAATTCCTTTACTGGCTCAATCCAATTTTTCCTCGGTCTCCCAGCCGGTCGATTCTTAGCACACTCACCACTATACATCCGCTTAACCAACAGACTATCTTCCATCCGTTCCACATGACCAAACCATCTCAACATACTTTTTTTTATTCTCTCATTTACCCCTTCCTTCACACCACACAACTCTCTAATACATTCATTCCTCATTTTATCAATTCTTCTCACACCTAACTCTCTCTTAAGATTGTTCATCTGAACACATTGTACTTTAGATCTATTACCTGTTATTCCAGAGCATAGTCTCACTACTATATATATATATATATATATATATATATATATATATATATATATATATATTTTCTATATAATATATATATATATATATAACTATGCTATATATATATATATATATATATATATATATATATATATATATGCCTAACATATATATATAATTACCTAAAATATAATTTTCAGTCGGAGTCGGGGTCGGAGTAGGTAATTTTCAAAAGGGTGAGTCGGAGTCGGTTCAACAGGTCGGAGTCGGAGTCGGAGTCGGAGTCGGAGTAGGTAATTTTCAAGAGGTCGGAGTCGGAGTCAGAGTTGGTAATTTTCAAGAGGGTGCAGTCGGAGTTGGTGTCGGAGTCGGAAAATTTTGAACCGACTCCACAACCCTGTTGTTCCTGATAAAGTTTAGGTTCTCCATTTTCCCACCTTTAACGTTCCAAAGGAAGCATTTCATACCTCTTTCCAAAATATCTACGTCTAAACATTATATCCGAAACTATTATAGCTATCTATATAACTGGTACATCCTCTTCGATCCGATGGTGTGCGAGGTCAGCTTTTTGTTTGAGGTGGTCTGATGATTTCAGATACACTGTACCTGAAATGGCTTTACCTCTACTATGCAAGTGCATAGATAGGAGGCACTTCACTTTCTCAATAGTACTACCTTTGGCAATCAAATGTGCGAGACATAGGTGATTATGGGTGTGACGACAGGTATAGACTATTTGTGGGATAAGTCTGCAATACATAAAAAATAGTAGTGAGGTTGGTTTCTTATTTATACATGAGTTAATAATACTCCTTTATTTTCGTCATATTTTATAGTTATATAACTTTTCCAACTCTTAGTCTTTATTAGAGAGTGTAAGTTTTATTTGGTGGCATATCTGGTAGTATTATTACTGTGTAGGTAATATATTTATATTTTTATATCTAACTATAGATTGTAGCGAAATCGATGAATTCGCTCTTTTTCTATATCTTTTAATTGATAAGTTGGGCTTCTTTATGCTAAATTTTGTGATTTATGCCATTAATAAATGTTTTCATAGAAGTTATTTGTTTTTACTTAGATAGGGCCACTCTCAGACATGATTGGCAGTCATGTGGTTTGTGTTATGGCTTTTCGCTTAAGAGGTCCTGGTCGTTGTTTGGTTGAGGTAGGTCGGTTTTGTTATCTTAATGACATTGAGAGTGAATTTTTAAATTCCTATCTAATGTGGTGTGGTGTAGGTTTCTGTGTTGGTGGGATGATTTTCTGCGATCAGAAGTAGTGAAGAGATGTATTAGCGCACGCGTCATTTTTGATATAGCATTCGGTGTGTGCTTGGCGCCTGCTTAATTACCGCCTGTATAAGGTGGTAGTATATAATGAATGTGGGATCCATCTGGTCTTTAGGGGTTGGTCCAAGGGGTTAGGATAGTTCTTGTGAAATACTTTCTTGTTAGCAGTATTTTGAGTTTATTTTCTATATGATATAGTGGGTTAGGTTATACTACCTTGGGTTATTGTAATAGTGACATTATCGGAAATTTTGTTAATATTATTGATTTATGGTGAGTCATTGGTATATTCGGGATTTGGTTTAGAAGACGTTCTTGAGAGTTACTAGACAGTATATAATTGATTTGTTCTCGGTGAGGTGTTTGTAAATATTGGGGTTGTATAGGGGAGATAGGGCGTTGACTGGGGTGGGTTAGGGGGAATTGGATGAGATAGATTGTTGGTTTGTGTGTGGTGTGGTGTTGATATATGGTGAGTTGGATGATTGTCTATGAGATTAGTTGTTGGGATATTTAATTACGTTTCGGATTGAGTTATAAAGAACTCAGGATGCGTTAACAGCGAAAAAATTGGTCGGTTTGGTGGCAGTGCGGTGCGATGGGTGTGGTGTCGGGGCGGTTGCGGTGCGTGCTTGCGCCGTATTCCTTGTTGAACAGGGAGTATATAAAGCGACACGATCGATGACTTAATGGAGATTCCTGAGTATAAATTCGCGACGATGATAGATAGCGATTCAGCTCCGATTTGGATATTATGAGATGATTAAAAAAGCCCTATTAAATACATATATGGCGGACGCATGTACGGTCAATCTTATGGAAGAAGAAAAATAATAATACGCAATTAATGAACACTGAAAATAAATAATAAAAAGTTACTAAATTAATATATTAAATATAAAATTATATATAAGGTATATATTTAAAAAATATACTGTTAAAATTAAACGAGTGAATACGCCATTTAAAAAAAATCGAAATAATTCATTTCAACATGAGTCAGATTGTGCTTGGTTTTAGAGTTAAGCAATACTTTTCCGCCCGCAGATGGATTAATTTGTATGTTGGGGGGGGTGGGGTTATTTTAGTATCTAGTAAAATTGGGACTTTGGTTATTGAGTAATTTCTTTTTTGAAAATCGATATATCCGATCATTTCGTAGTAGGGAGTGACCATAATCAATTTCTTCTGTAGGGTCATGGTGATGTAATACAATTATTGACCAGTATATATACTGTGTCCGCTAGATGTAATGACAGAATAATGAGAAACTGTTCTATGATTAGGATTAATATTATAGTAGTTTTGTTGTATCTTGAAATATTTAATAAATTTAGTTTATATATTATTAGAGCTAATTCAGTAATATAGGTCTTTCTATTTTTGGATAAAGTATATTTATTATGACTTATTTCTCCTATAATTATATATTATATGATTATTATATTATTTATAACCCCATTAAGTTAATTTATAGTCATTTAGGGAGGTTACTATTATATTTATATAATTAAGGTACTAATATTATATATTGTGATATAGTATATTATATACTAGGTATATTATATGAGTAGTATGTAGTATATGTACATTATATAGATAAATGAATATTAATATAGTATTATATTAGTTATTTTAGGTATATTAAAATAGGTAGGTGAGTGAGATGTGAGGTTCTATAGGGCATTAATTATTATATTTAACTAATTTAATTTAATTGAGAGGTAGTTGTATTCAATTGGTGAGTTGAGTGACCGGGTTGGCAGTGTTTTAATTGAATATAATATCATCGTTTTGATTGTCTGACTAAAACCTAGAATGGAATTCTTATTCTCAGCGTTAGTGTACTAATTGTATAGTTGATTGATTTTACATCTTAACGCTGGTAAGATCTCGAGATGATATTCCATCTTAATAGATGTGTCTCATATACTCATTTCGGCTAAATTGCGAGAGTGGGTGAGGCAGATTGTATGTTGTGGTTGTGAATAAGAAGAGAGGATTGGTGATTTTCATAAGATCTTGTTGCTATAGTGTGTGCTGGTAATGTGTATATGTGTTCCTCTCTACGCCGCACTATACTTTTTTTCAACAGGTGTTACTCATTTGGTTGAACACGAAACATTTATAAACTTGCATATACAATCACTCATTGTGTGCGGTTTGACTCTCTCCTTTGCCATAATGTTTTATTATATTATCTAAAATAAGGTATTTTATTTTCAATATTGGGTGATGTAACGTGAGTGTCTATTATCTGTGTTATTATTAGATGTTATGGATTAGATAATACTATATTTAATATTTTAGCCTAGTGGTACGAGGATTTATAATCACACACACTACTACCAAGAGTTTTCCTTGAGGACTTCCTCCTCTTGCTCTCAGAAAGCGTAAATAGTTATTTTTTAATCATTCTCATGTGTCTTTCTCAATGTTCGGTGTGATGTTGTAGTGTGTGAGAGTACAGTGAGACGCGGGGGTTATGGATACGTGAACGTGAAAACACCTGCTGGTATGTGTTGAGCGATATATCTTGCGTACAGTCACGTTAGTGTGAAGTTCTATTTTGTGTGCTTTATGTCTTTTTTTTCTGTGTGTGTTCTGTGTTATAGCCTTTATCTAGTATGTAATCTTTAGCTTGGTGATTACCGTATTCTTTTCTTTGTGTTTCTGGACGTACTTTTATGCTTTTTTTACATATCTTATATTCTTCTTCCTCCTTCGTGAATACATTACAATGCAATCTATAGCTCCTCCTCCATTATTTCGAATTCGTGCTGTGCAGCAGTTAATTCGAATTTGCCCAAAGTATAATTTGCCCACTTACGGCTTGTGCGCGTTGGGGTCCATATCTTATCTCGTGTTTTAGCTTTTAGTTATCTTCTCGGTATATATTGTTAGCTATTAATCTCTATTATATATTCTGCTACGGGGTTGGTCTATATAATTGTGTCTATGTATATATATTCTATTTTGGGTTCGGGTGCTTATCTCCATTTATGTTGCTTTCTTAGCGGGAGCCGTATCAACAATTGCATGGCTAAAGGGTTTGGTCACGTTATTGGGACTTTTATTTTCATTTGCAGTGTGTTTTCCGTAAATCTGAAATATGTTCGTGTTTGTTCCCTTGACACTATTAAATAAGATATGTAAGTAAAGATTTTTTAGTCTGTTTGCACGTAATGTATATAGTTATATTCCAACTTTTATATTTCATTTCACCAATTAGTCCGTGTGTTCTCGTTGAGGGCGGGGTAAGCTTTTTTGGTGTAAATTGAATGATATGGGGCGTGCTGTCGCGCGATTAGCGACATTCGGAGAGTGCTTAGCGAGGTATGCCATGCATCACATATCTCCAGTATGTTGTTTGTCTCGCTGTGCTTTACTTATTACATGGTCAATTAGTTGTTTTATTGTTTTTAATTGAATATTCTATAAATAATCTATGAAAATAATTTTGAAGAATAAAGGCTAAAATTAATTTTTGAAAATGGAAAAAAAGTCTCATTTTATAAGAATATTTATAAAGTAATCAAATTTTCATATCTTGTTTTATGGATTTAAATTTAAATAAATATATCGTTCTTATTTCGTTTTTTCCATTGGATCTATATGTATTCTATCTTAGTTTTACATATTTAGTTAAGTATATTTTTATTGTTCTGGTTTAACAGGGTCAGGGTGAAGGAGACTTGCGTTGTTTGTGGGTGAGGTAGTTGCTTTCTGTGGGGTTTGTGTGGTAGATTTCCAGATGCGTGCGGTTGCAGTGCGGTGCGTGCGGTGGCGGTGCTGAGTGAGTTTTGTGGGGTCTGTCGGTTGTGGCGGTTTGTAAAATGCGGTGCTTCCCAAAGCGATGGGAATACAGTAACATATCGAGTTAAAGATTGTAAACATTGTTAAATATATTATTATTAAAAAATATGCTTCGTTTGATAATAATTGAAGTTTCTGAAAACAATATTTAGCTAATACTATTTCCAAGTCATGCAACTTTATTTATTTTTCATAATTCTTTATACTTTTTTAGATTTTTATTATAAAATCGAGCTTTTTTTTGGAATTACGCATTCAATAAGTTTATATATATTTGGATGTGCTTAATATATTGCAAAGGGGTTACTTTTAAATTAATCAAAGGGTATGTTTGAAGCAAATTTTATTAAGGTGATTATGATTAATTTGATTTTTCTTTGTTTTCACTGGCTTTTTTCATGCTTTTGTTATGTCTTTACGTCCGAGTTCATGAAAATGAAGTAAAGGGTTGAGAGAGAGAGAGAGAGAGAGAGAGTTTAGAGAGAGAGAGAGTGGAGAAAAAGAGTAGAGTTAAAGAGTGTGGGAGTGAGAGCAGTTATAGTGGACATTTAACATTAGAAAAGAGTAAGTTAAAGAGGTTGAAATGTTTGCCTGCGGATATACTTTTTTCATAATAATAATTCTACCAACGTGTTTTGGTGGCCTTTGTTTCCTTTTGGGCTTTTTTTATGGTACATTCATATGGGGGGCTAATATATAGGCCTTGTAAGTAAATAATATAGCATAAAACTATTGTTTTTGCACGAAAATTTTTCATTAACATTTTAAATATTTACTGATCATGATTAGATCCCCTGTTCATTTTTTTTTTCTTAGAGTAATTCTTTCTCGTATTGAGATTAATATTTTTTATAGATGTGTTTATATTTTAAAGGGATATTATTTGATTTTAACCTTTTTCTATAGCTTCCATGAAATTGGGGTTGGGGTATCATTATTTGATTAATAGAGATCAAATGTGGTTTGGGGTCTTCGCAGGAGAGAATTCCTAATGAAGTTTTTCTAATTTAATCGACCTAGGGCTTGGGAGGATTTCGGCGTTAATATTTGCGTGGTTTCAGGGTTTTTTCTCTTATTTAAGTGGGCGGTTTGCATTTTTCATTTTGGTTGGGTTGCAATTTCGTTTAAAATACTACAGCGGGCACAGCTGTTGCTGATGGGTGGGTGTGGGCTTATAACATATATTTTAGGGAGCGGTGCGTGTGACGGTGCAGGTGGTTGGGTTGGTGGTGTTGAGTGCGTGCGGTGTCTAATGTGATCAATTTTATTATGTTTGATGGTTTTTTGTTGGAAAAAATGTGTGGCACTGCCTAGTGCAGTGGGGGTGCACTATCTCCTTGGTGGCGCGTGTTGTGTGTGGGAAATTACATTTTCTAATAGTTAGAAAATGAAATAGAAATTATATAAGGACACAAACTGAATATACTTAA
The DNA here is from genome assembly GCA_015478945.1 of Trachelipus rathkii. NCBI lineage: Eukaryota > Metazoa > Arthropoda > Malacostraca > Isopoda > Trachelipodidae > Trachelipus > Trachelipus rathkii. The sequence continues at coordinate 59,999 of JABUQX010086658.1, forward strand.
TATGTTAATACAGGAAACTCTCGAGATATCTTGCTGACTTTGTTTCCGAAGTGTCGAGAAGTATATTTATACCATAGAGCTCTCTCTCTCTCTCTCTGCGTCTCTCTCATCTCTCTCCTCTCTTCGTCGCATGCTCATTTTTCACCCGTTTGTTCTTCGTCCGGGCGTTCTCTGCTATTTCCATTTCCATTTGGGTTGCGCTTTTCTCTAACGTTGAAGGGGAAACTGCATATGTTGGTCTTTTCTACTTTGTTTTTTCGGATCGCGTCTTTGTGAATCTTTCATCTGTTCTCTTAATTTGTTCTTCTCTCTCTACTCTGTCGATGAGTTCCTGTCCGATAGTTTTTCAGCAGTGCGAGATCCTCCATTATTTCTAGCTCAGTACTGTTATTCATCAGTCTGTGGATCAATCTTTGTTAATCTTGAATGTTCTGCGACATCATAAATGGTGTGGAAATTGGTAAGTATTAATTTTGGGTCTGCAGGATCGCGATGACGTGAGTCCAGGGTTGCGAGTTTCGGAGTCGGAGTGTGGGTGGAGTCCGTGGAAGTTCGTTAAGCAATTTTCATGGAGTCGTGGTAGTCGGAGTGTGCGATGTCGAAATTCTGTTGCGGTATGTGGCTGTTCGAGTCGAGAGTCGGAGTGCTTGGTTTAGTACGAAAATTTATTATTATTATTCACTTTAGTGGTGTAATTTTATTATTAATTTTATTATTTTACTTATTATTATTAATTATCTAATTAATTATATATGTCATTTTATCACATAATTTTGGTTAGGGACAAATCACAAAAAGTTGTTTGAAACATTCACATCATCGTAATTCGAAATATTTATATATTTATTTTGCACTTCGTGAAATGCGATCAAAGTCAGTTGGGAATATTTGGCAGTCTCACATTTCAGTTGCGGAGTGGGCAATGAAGACTTGTGATTTTGCTTGGTGTTTTGCTGTGGTGTGGGTTTTTGGGCGTCGGCCTGCATGGTTTAGGTGTCTGGGTTACCTATTTATGATAGCGCGGCTTTTGCCGGATATTTGCGGATCTCAGCGTAGAACTTTGTTCTGGTGGGCATGTTCTTCCGGACTCCTAGGGGTTGAGTTCGACGGATGCGAACTAGTTTAAAAATTCAATCTATGTTTGGCCGTGGGATTGTTTGAGGTATGGTGAAGTTGACTTTTGAAGTAGCTTCTTCAGTTTCATTTTAGGTGGGTACATGTGTTGTTCTTTGGGTGGCCTGGGGGTCACTTATGGTGAGTTATGTAAGTGGAAGTAGGATATCTATATTTTGGTGGGTCGATTGATAATATTGTATTGAGGGCCTTCCGATGTCGGTCTCACCTTTTCATCCTATATATTATTTATTCGGTATTGGGATATATATCGGGTTTTGTGATATTGATTCTATTCTAGATAGTAGTGTAGTTGCATATGATGTATGAGGATGATGATAGTCCTATTTAGTTATACCATTATTTATTTCTCATTTCGGTCATCAGCTATGTTATTTGGCCATGCTTACTAGCTTTAGCCCCCTTTATGCGTCTCTTTACTTGGATAGACAGTTTGTGTGGCTTGGTATTAGTTTGTTTTTTAGTGTTAGGCGGTTTTTTCGGACTTTTGACTTCTGGTTTTCACGGTGAGATGCTGTGAAGGGTGTGACGGTGCTATAGGTTATTAGGACGACTAGTTGGGAGTTCTGGGGGCGCATAACTGCTGGGTTGCGCTTCTCGTCCCTTGTTTTGCCCTGTATGGTATTGTTCTTGGCTTTTCTTTTTGTTCGGCTTTTTATTCGCTTGAAATGGTCATAGAACTTGCTGGCCATTTATGAGTTTCGTCGGGAGAAAGCGCAGGATTTCTCTGGAGAGCTCTGGCTGGGGTTGGGGGTAGAATATTCTGAGTCACCCCCACTTGTGGACATCACCCGTGATATGAAGCAATGGTGCAAATTTTAAATATTCACCGACCATTGTAAATTATGAAATTATTTATTTAAGATCTATAATTCTTTTTTATAAACTGAAATTTAAAAATTGCAGAAAAATGAAATGCGTTTGTTTAAAATGCTCTAGGGCTCGAAGATTCTTGGGGCACGAAGTTTTAAGAGATTTTTGGTCTCGATATTTTAACTAGGGCAAAGAGTAAATAGTTGATTTGGATAGAGGTGTCATCTGTATTTGTGTGTAGTAGGTATATATATAAGGGGGTTGATTATAATGAGTATGCTGAGTGTATAGTATAAAATAGGTGAGGGGGTATATAGGTTATGGTATGTAGTAGCTATTGGTGGATATATTTATGATATGTAGAAGTGATAGGGGGGTGAGCGGGTAGTGATTAGAGGTTATATATAGTAAATATATAGTAGTAAGTTGAGTATAGTATGTATAAGTGAGTATGTTAGGAGAGGTATATTATTACTTTGATTTTTTATATTATGTTATAGTCCTGCGGCGTGAATTTTATGTTTTTAAGTGCGAATTTGTGTGGAACAAGCTTTCTTTTTTGCACACGGTCAATTTTGCTCTTTCCCAGCCTCAACCCATTTGAAAAAAAGTGATATTTATGAAAGTGTATGATCATGAAGGATTTATACTCAGTTTTTCTGAATGAATAGATGTTTGTTAATAGAGATTGCAGAAAACTTCGATTAAGTAGCTTGTCTTGTAGTTCTTTTTCTTTTTAGGATTCTCGTGCTTCTCTTCCTAATTGTGCGTCGCGTATAAAGAATGTAAGATATCGGGTGCATCGTGCCTTGAAAAAGATTGTTCATACCTGCTCTTTCAGCCGGGGTATCATTCTATATTAGGTTTGAAAGCGGTTTCATCCATTTGGCGCCTGGCGATTACAGGTGGTTTGGAGTTTCGATTTCTGGACTTCCTCTGGTTTGCGTAGTTCTGCCAGTATGTTGTAAAAACTTTTCTATATCAGGTATGTACTTTTTTTTGACCGTTCTCTCAATTTGTTCAAACGCTATGATTGGTGTAGCTTTTTATATTCCGGTATTCATGTATGTTTTTCTCTTTTGATATCTCTCGATCATTTTGACTTAGAACTTGGATTGTCCTTTTTTGACAGCCTTGATTACACAGACTCTGCCTTTCGTCGGTGCTTGATGAGAGCCCAATAATAAGTTTTTTATGGGGGGACTGGGGTCTGCAATGGTTTTTCGGGGCTTAAACAGGAGTGAGGTTATAAATTGGTTTAATTAACTTTTAACTTATGTGTGGGTTAATTTTATTGTTCTTTGGTTTGATGCATCTGGCTTTTAGCATTGCATTCCATCAAATTGAAGGGGCGCATTACTATAAGTAAATTTTTAACTACTTTGTGAAACGAGGTTCAATTGAAATTGGTGGTTTTATGTCATCTAGGATCCAGTAATATATTACTATGGCTATGAATGCGTAGTTGCGTTTTGTTTTGCAGGATTTTGAAATCTATTTCTGATTCTCGCAGCATTTTAGTGGTTTTTCGTCACCGTTGAGAAGTGTCTCTACATTTTAATTAGCAGCATTTTAGTCTAAGCTTTCTTTATCGTTGCTCTTTGAGGAGATGTTCGTCTTGGTTTCAATTGCATATTTCATTTATTGAAATTTTTCGTCCGATATATTGATGTGGGGGCTTGAGTTTAACCTTGCCTTTCAGTTCTATCTAAACTGGTTGTTATAGAAGAGTTTACAAATCAATTCCGTAAAAATCGTATTAGTTAGCAGGTGACACTTCTCAAGACCATTCAACCTGGTTGTTGATGTCTTGTTTTTCTTGGATTTTAGCACAAGGGGAGAACGCTTTTTACATATTATTTTTCTTTATCCTCGTCCAAGCTATGAGGGCCTTTCAGACCTACTATTTTTCAGGGGAGTGATTGAGAGGTCTCTGGGCTGCTGTTTGCAGAAGTCTTGAGGAACAATTTAAGGTGTGCGAGGTTATTTATTCAATAAATGCGCATAAAATACTAATCCGGCTGAGTTCTTCGCGAAAAAAATTCATGCGGATGCGGTTGTAGAGCAATTTAATTTTAGTTTCGGATAGGCGGATTCTTCTGCCTACACTCTAGTATTTAGGTACTTTATTGTGTATAGGATGGGTGCTTGACATCTTTTGTTTAGGTCAGAATTATTGATGTGAATTTTCTACTTGGTGTGGAACTTCTAAGGGTTAGGTTAATCAATTTATTTATTTTATTTATTTGTGGGTTTTCGTTTTGTGTGGGTGTTTTTATTTCCTGAGGGATTGCACGCTAGTTAAGGGACGTGAGACAAAAGAGTGAGTATGTGAATTCAGGGTAGTAAATAATGTGGTTTTTTATTGTGAGGTTGGGGTTTCTTTGGGTGTGGTTGGTGTTAGTTGCCGCTTTTTTTTGTGGGGGCTATGTGGTTTTTTATGGGGGGCGGGCGTTTTTGTAGCATTTTGCTGCGACGGGGTTTGTGTTTTTGGCTCGCTTTTGTTTTGAGTTCTTTTGTGGTATTATGGTGTTTTTGCGTATGTTGGGAAGTGAGAGACAGTATGAAGAAGGCATTTGGTGTTGGTGCTGGTTTTCTGAGCGGGTTTGTTGTTTTTCTCCCTATTTTTTCCGCTTTCTTTGTTGTCTTTGTGCTTTGGGTTTTGGGTGCTGTGTGTTCGGTGGGTTTGTTGGTTTGGTTTTTTGGATGTCGGAGTCCGAGTGTGGTTTTCTGGTGTTGGGTTGGGCTCAGTTTTGTTTTCAGCTTGGGTTGCCGATGCTGTATTGGACGGTAGGGTTTAATTCCTTTTTTTTTTTACTTGTTAAGTGGGTTCGTCTGACATATGCCGGTTTTATTCGTTTGAGGGTTTGTATGTGGGTGTTCTCTTTTGGGTTGGCTTGGGCTGGATAGCTGTTTCCTGATTGCGGTGAATGATGCGCTGCTGTGGCGCAGTGCTATGTTGCTGGGAAGGCGATGAAGTAGGCTGGTGATGGTTGCGGGTGTTGTTAGGTGCCCGCGTTTTTTTTTGGGCTGCTGTGTTGATTGGTGGGGTTGGGTTTTTCGTCTTTGTGTGTTTTTGTGGTTGGGTCCTCGTTCTCTTGTTTTTGTTTTTTTTTGTGTTGTTATATTTTGGTTCTCGCTCTGTTTTCTTTGGTATTTTCTGGTATGTTTAAAAAAATTTCTCACACAAACTGAAATAGATCAATTTAATAACATTTTTCCTCTGATTTCATGTGTTTTCGGTTTTTTTTTCTCTCACCGATAGTTTTTTTGGGATGGTATATTTAAATTTTTAAATAAATGAATGAAATAAATTTACAAATCGAGCTAATTTTATATTAAATCATACCTTTAAAATGTAGAGGAATATGATTTTCGATGATATTTATCTTCTAGTAAGTTTCTTTTACGTGACCAGCAGTAAACATTGAACATAGAAGTGCTCACCTTTTCTTGGTACCGGGTTTCAAAGCTCAGAATGTTCCGGTGAAACCTTTCGCCGTGTTCGTCACTGACTGTCCCAAGATTTTCAGGGAAGAAGTCCAAGTGAGAGTCGATGAAGTGGAATTTTGGGTTCATATTACATCCAAAGGCCTTGTATGATGTCAGTACCTCTTTCACCATGTAAGAATAGTTTTCGTTCTTTGGTTCCCCAAAAGGTCTCTGCAAACTTTCTTAAATGACAGCCATGCAGCCTTTTCAACATCATTAAGCTCTTTTTCTAACTGTTGGTCGTTCATCAGTTTCCTTATCTGGGGCCCAATAAAAATAACTTCCTTGATTGTAGCGTCACTTATTCTTGGAAATTTAGTTCTTAAGTATGTGATCCATTGCCAGTTCTATCTAAACCTTTGACGAAATTTTTCATTAATCTTAACTTAATATGCAAGGGAGGCAGCTAAATTTTATGAGATTCAACAAGGAGAGGATTGATGACATTTTTCTCTTTTGGAGTCAGAGATTGCTGCAGCCACTTTCTTCTGATAAGTGATAACACTGGTCAACAGTGAAAATTTTTCCGAATTCAAAATTGTTATTTCCTAATCATTTCAACATGGAGAAAACGAAAATGACCTTGAAAATTTCGAATTAGCTCGTTGTTTCCAGATATTGCCACTTATGAAATTTGGCGATTGGTTTGGAATATTTCTGTGACGAATCATAATTGGAAATCACTTTCAAATCTCCACATATAATAGTCCACTCAAGGTCCTTGTATTTTAACTTCGACAAAATCATACTCAGATTCTCGTAACGTTCTTTCAAATAAACAGAATGAGCAACTGGTACTGAGGCAAACTTATTGTCATTATGAAGGAGGACCGCCTTAAGACTTTGTATGGACGAATCAATAAATAACCTCCACTCCTTTACATCATAGTTTACATTGAACATATTTAACAGCCCAGTGATATCATTGCAGAATACTAGTTCATATCATGTAAGTAGTTATGTTATTATTTAATATGTAAATATCTTCAAAACCAGAGCTAATACATAAAAATTATTATCAAATTTGTGTTTCTCAACCAAAAATTAGTAAAGTTTTTCTATTGTGAGCTAGGAAAATTTTTCAAAGTACAAATATGTTGACCAGTGTAATGGTTTATCTTATCCCGACTGTTCCACTCATAAAGAAAGCAAGAAAACTTGGTATAACACAGCTATATTCCAACTAAAAGTGACACGTCCTTTAGATCACCACATATATTCCATTTATGATCCTCATACTTAATTTTTTTTGCAACAGAAGCTTCATACTTTAATGCTGAAGGGCACCGAAAAACGCGCGAAGCGTTTCAATGATAAATGCGAAAACGGTTAAACACCCAAATCTGAGGTATTGAACCAGCTAATACCAA
>JABUQX010086659.1:5000-20838 GCA_015478945.1 Trachelipus rathkii
TTATATCCTGTTCTTACCTTACTTAAGCTATTCACATATGTACTTCTTACTGCCTTTATCAGTCTGTCTTCAACTTCATAATCCCTCTCCAGAACTCTCCATAGCTTCTCCCTGGGTACAGAATCAAATGCTTTCTTCAAATCTATGAAGGCGATATATGCCTTCTTGTTGTATTCCCATGTCTTTTCCTGTATCATTCTCAATGCGAACATTAAATCTGTAGTGCTTCTGCCACCTCTATACCCATACTGCTCTTCACCCAATCTTGGCTCTATTTTTGATCTTAATTTTCTTTCTAATATTCTTTCATATAACTTCGCCATGTGATCCATTAGTGAGATTCCTCTATAATTTTTACAATCTCCTGCGTCCCCCTTACCTTTATAAATGGGAACTATTATTGACCTTCCCCAACCTTCCGGCACTCTACTCTCCACCCAACACCTGTTCAGAAATCTCAGCATCAAGGCTTTCAGCTCCTCTCCTCCCTCCTTCAGCAATTCAATATGTATCCATCCTCACCAGGAGCCTCTTCCGCTGTTCATTTTCCTAACGCCTCCACACAAATTCCTCCTCCGTTATTCCCTCCTCCACTCCCCTTTCTCGCTCTCTCCCCCTCCTCCGCCCTCTCTCGCCCCCTTCTCTCCCCCCTGCACCCCCACATACAGAAACACATCAAAGTACTCTCTATCCACCGTATATATATATATATATATATATATATATATATATATATATATATATATATATATATATATATATATATATATATATATATATATATATATATATATATATATATATATATATATATATATATGTAAATTTTCATTTTATTATTATTATTATTATTATTATTATTATTATTATTATTATTATTATTATTATTATTATTATTATTATTATTATTATTATTATTATTATTGAGTTTTAATATTCAAAATTCTTAATATTTGTTCAATTAATCGGCAAAATAATCGGCGAAATTTGCCGATGACGATGACGATGACGATTTAAAAAAAATATGCCGACTTTTGAAGTCGATGACGCTCACGATTAAACTCCCTATCACTAATATATATATATATATATATATATATATATATATATATATATATATATATATATATATATATATATATATATATATATATATATATATATATATATATATATATATATATATCTATATATATATATATATATATATTTATATATATATATATATATATATATATTATTATATATACATACAAATATTATATATATATATATATATATATATATATATATATATATATATATATATATATATATATATATATATATATATATATATATATATATATATATATTAAATCCATAGAAGGGTGCTTGGAACCCCTACTGGAACCCCATGGCATTCCGCTGGGATGCTCCTGGGTTACGGGAGCAACCAACCAGTCAAGCAAGGCCAGCGTGGCACAATAACTATTGCGACAGAATTTGCAATAATAACACGGAGAAAAATTTAATAATCATCGTCAGGATTCGAACCCATTGACAACAGCGTCGCCGTTAGACAATGTACAGGATACTTTAAACTGCGCTAATTTTTAATAGTTTGGAAGTTCTTATTTATTTATTTAAAAAAAAAAATCAATTAATATTGTAATATAAAATAAAATAAATGAACAAATTGCTCATCTTTAGAAGACAATCTATATATTTTTACAAAAAAATTTAAAATACCTTGGATACTTTCGTTCACAGAAAAAAGAATCAATATCTTATGACATAAAAACACACAAAATCATGTCTATTTAATTTTAAAAAGAATCCCTACCTCCTCCTCCTCCCACCCAGAAAAAAAAGTAAATGTCACCAATTTTTTTAAATTTAAATTACCAAATATTCTATTTATTAAACCTGAGTTTACCGTAGTGGATAGTTATATATAGTAGAAAGTATATATATATATATATATATATATATATATATATATATATATATATATATATATATATATATATATATATATATATATATATATATATATATATATATATATATATATATATATATATATATATATATATATATATATATATATATATATATATATATATATATAGTATATATATATATATATATATATATATATATATATATATATATATATATATATATATATATATATATATATATATATATATATATATATATATATATATATATATATATATATATATATTCATTGAAATTTCTGTGATTGTTTATGACCCTACGCCCATGCGTATAGATACGTATTTAATTTGTAACTTCAGCAATTTTTTTAGTCACATGAAAACGTCTTGCGCCCCAAAGATTATTTCGTTGAAGGTTTTGGGAGGGAAGGAAGTAGGTTATGTGTGTGTGTGTGTGTCTGTTCCAAATTGTATGTACATTATTTTTAACTACAAGGTATATAATGACGTTCAAAGAGAAAATCTTTTCCTTTAGAAAATGTTGCGTGTTGACCAAGGTCTCTTTCCTCGACCCAATCTTCGCTCTCCCTCTTCTCCCTTTATTTTTATTCTCTCACTCTTCTCCCTTTATTTCTATCCTTTTTCTTTTCCTTTACTTCTCTCTTTTCTCTCATCCCTTCTATCTCCCTTCCATCTAATTTCTCATATCTTTTTTATATTTTCTTTTTCATCTTTCTTTTTTTTTTTCTACTTCCCGACATTATTTAACATTATATTTACTTTTTTTTTTTTTTTACCTTTGTCTTAAATTTCTTCTCGCAATTTTCAACTCCAAAACAAAAAAGTTTATTATTTTTTGGTATTTTTTCTTTTTCTATTTTTATATTAGGTGTTGCTTCTTTATTTCAGTATGTCATCGAATGTTGCTTACACCATATATATATATATATATATATATATATATATATATATATATATATATATATATATATAGATTATATATAGAATACATATAATGTTGATAGTAAATATGTAAATATGTTGGTATATTTATATATATATATAATATATATAGTATATATATATATATAGGTAGTTTTGTCATATGTGGTAGAAAATTGTTCATTTTTTCTCAAAAGGAAATCGTCATTGCTGTTATTATTGTTATTATATGTTATTATTATTATTAGTTAGTAGTGGTTGTAAGTTTTTTTTTTTCGGATTATTTACCCTGGGTAACGAATTTCTCAAAAATAAATATTTATTAATAGTTAGTAGTTTCGCAGCAATATATTCAAAAATAAATTTATTTACTTTCACAGTTTCTTAATAATTAATTTTTTTTCTATTTGTGATAAATTGATAAATTTTATATTATTAAAGGAAAATCCACGCCTAAAATTTTTTTTTTTTATACAGTCATTTCGTCCAATTTCTTTTCTAAGAAAAAAAAATTGGGAGGGGAATTTTTTTTTTTTTTTTTTTTTTTTTTTTTTTGTTTTTTTTTTTTTTTTTTTTGTTTTTTTAAATCTAAATTGTACGAAGTGAACGCATAAAGAATAAATATTTAATTTTATTATATTTTCATTCAGAGCGCTATTTTAAACTCCCATAGAAACAAGGTTTCCAAAATAAAATAGATAAATAAAAAACAAGTACTTTTTATATTCTTCGATACCTTCCGATAAATACCCTGGAAAAATGGTGGTTGTAAAACTCTTACCAACCAAAAAGTATAAAATAATTTATATTTCATCGAATTTTTATATATATATTGGCGGTATCTGCCACTTTTTTTTTTAAAGTAAACATCTACGGAGCGATCCGTGTCTACGTTGCGGCATGAGCCTATTCCTGGATAGGAAAATTACCCTTTAATTTCTACCTAGAATCTGAACGAGGGGTCGAACCTGTGCCCTTTGCCCATACGACTCTGTCGATATAAGGATTGCGCTACGGTAGCGGAAATTATATTTATCAATTTATTCTTTTATTTCTTCTTCTTTTGAGTCCTCACAAAAGTTTGAAACTTTTTTCCAATTAATTATTCGAGGTGAAATAATTCTCTGGTCAAATCAGAAAATTGTTCATTCTCTCTTCTGCTGCGTCTCTTTGTTTGTCTCTCTTCGTCTCCTTTTCTCTCTCTCTCTCTTCTGTCTCTCTGTTGTCTTGCTATATGTGTTGTTTTGTGTTGGTTGGATGTTTGGTTGGCTGTCTCTCGTCTCTCTCTCTCTCTCTCTCTCTCCTCTCTCATCGCTCTCTCTCTCTCTCGGTCTCTCTCTCTCTCTCTCTCTTTCTCTCGTCTCTTCTCGTTCTTTCTCTCTCTCTCTCGTCTCTCTCTCTCTCTTCTTCTCTCTCTCTCTCTCTCTCTCTCTCTCGATCTCTCTCTCTCTCTCGTCTTGTTCTCTCTCTCTCGTCTCTTCTCTCTCTCTTTCTCTTGTCTCTCTCCTCTCTCTTCTCTCTCTATCTCGTCTCTCTCTCTCTCATCTCTCTCTTCTCTCCTCGTATTAAAAAAAATTAAAAACATATGTAAGATTCGATATTAAAATTATGATTATCATAATTTAACATCAGAAGTTCCATACAGGTGTACCACGTATAAAACTAATACAGCTGTTTTTTATTTTAATACAGTGGAACATGGTTTAAAGGTAAGTTAAAAATTTCTTCAAAAGACTGTATGTTGGTTTATTCTGAAATCTTATTCAAAATTATTGCCTTTTGCTCTATAAAATATCTTCAATCAATAATAATAGAAATATATTACGAAAATAATCTTATTATTGTTGTTGTTTTTAATGTTTGTTTTTAATCTTAAAAGTTTTCTGGGTGTGGTGTGGTTGGTAAACCACTCTATAGTGGTCAAAACGGGCGTGTGCTGAATTTGGAGCAGAGATGGTTAAGAATAGGATATAATAAGGGGTTTAATAATAATAATTATATATATATATTAAGAATAATTAATAATATCTATAATATGTGTATAAAAGGGAGAAAAAGAGATGACCAATAAAATCCCCAACTAGACCCTGTCATTAACATTGAGTGCAATCCTAAAAATTATAGGATAATAAATTTTTAATATAGACATACTTGGAAATTACGTAATGTACTGTATGTGTTATTGATGTTAACGGATGTGAAATTTGACGTCCGTGGATGCGGATGCTTCCTTCGATTTGTACATCCCGGCGGATGTAAATATATTTATTAATTATTTATAAATGTTAAATTTTGCAATAAGAACTGTTTTTCGGGTTTCCTCATATATATATTTATATATATAGTGTATATATATGATATATATACTATAGAGGATTATATATATATATAGTATTGGTCTGGGGTTATGGTGTGAGGTATTTATATAGTATAGTATTATTTATTGATATATATATATATTATAATATATGATACATTATAATATATTTATATAAGTAATTTATATATATATATATATATATATATAGAGTATAAGTATATATATAGTTTATAGTAGGTGGGATGTATTAATATAGTTATGTGTGTTTGATATATGTAGTGAGGTGTATAATATTATATTATATATTATTACTGTTATTGGTGTTAATATATATTTAAGGGTAGTATGGGTTGTGAAGGGTTTTGTTGGTGTATATGGTGGTATATAATTATAGTATGATGTGTATGTGAGTAGTTCTTGTGGCGGTTTAGGTGTGATGGTGGGGGGTATATGTATATAGGGTTATGTATGTGTTCTTGTATATATTTATAATCTGTTATTTTTTGTAGGTATAGTGGAGGGTATACTTATATATTGATATGATGTATATATTTAGTATTAATTATAGTAGATAGGTAAATATATGGTAGTGAGTGTGTTCGGTGTAGGTTGTGGGTATGAGGTTGGGTAGTTGAGTGAGAGTGTGTGATGGTGTTGGGTGTTTGAGCCCTTAGTGTATAGGTGAGTGGTGAGAGTGAGGTTGGTTGTATTATATATATAATATATAGTGAGAGAGGGTTAGATAGGGGTGCTTGCTACGTCGCTAATAGTTTTAGTCTGATCGCCGGATGTAGTAGGAGTGAGAGGGAGGAAGCAGTCGCATGGGCCACGATGGGCGTTTAAATTATTTCCACATCCGTACTCACTAAACATACAGTATGAGTAATATATATATTTTCATAGTTATTGTACTGTTTATGAGATTGTTGTTATATAATACATTATAGTATTAGGTACGGTAGAGGCTGGTAGTGTTTATATTTGTGAGTATATATTATATATATATAATATATATATATATATGAGTGGTGAGGTATTATAATAGTACTTGGTTGGGTGTCTGGTAGTTGTGTGGGCGTGTGTGGTGTTGTATATATATTGGGTATTGCTTTCAGCATTTATCACATAAGTTCCAATATGATATGATATAAGATCCTATATCCTATATAAGTATATAGGTTATATTACTGCTTGAGTGTTTATCACTACAATTTACTGTTGCAATATATGTCATTGGTCGTATATGTGTAGGGCTATTATGATAGGTATATATATACTATATATAATGGGTTGTATATGTGTGTGGTAGCTATGTTGTGTGAGGGGTGTATATTAGGGTAGGTGGTTCGAGGGGGGTGCGGGTTGGGTGGTTGCTGTAGCCTTGAAGGTGTTATAGTATTGGGGTAGGTTCGGTCTATAAGTATATATAGTTGTATGTGTATTGGGTGGGTATTTGGTGTTTATATATATATTAGAAAGTTTGTATATTATATCTATATTAAATATAAGGCATAAATTAATATATTAATATATTATAATAATTATATATATTGTTTAGTTTTATATATATATATATGGTGATGTTTACTAGTAGGTGTTATGGCGGTTGTATTGGCATAGAGAAGAGAGAGAGAGAGAAGGATGCAGAGCGAGAGAGAGAGAGAGAGAGATTCAAAAAATATTCTTTTTTCAAATTTTATTTCCGGGTGATACCGGTGATTCAACTGGGTGAGCTGTAAGTTTTCCGTACTTCTGGCGAAAACTTTGCGTATTTTTTTTCGAGCTCGAATACTAAGGTATGACGCTTGGCTTTTCCTCTAATATGAGGTGTTTTTTAAATGAAGGAGAGGGAAGGATATATGGTTGGGCCTGTTACGCCCATAGTTTAAAATGGTGTGAGGTGCGTGTAGTGGACTTGTGAGGTGGGTTAGGTGAGAGAGAGTGGTCGGAGTGAGGAGTTTAATTATTATATTGTTATACTATTTATTATATATTTAGGTTGACCTTTCTTCCTTTAATTTTATGTTTATAGGAGTCAGCTTCATTTTTACACTTTCGAGTGATAAGAAGATACTAATAATTTATTTTACTTTTAATCGGTGGTGTGATTTAAACTTAATTGTGTGGTGAGTGTGAGATATGTGCAATGTGTGACGTGAAAACAAATTAGTTGGGTGCTATGGAGTGCGGCTGTGGACGCGGTACCGTTGGGTTCGTGTGTGTGGTTGGTGCCTACGCGGTGGTGTCTATGTATTAATGTAGTTGAGGTGGCCCTGGAGAGTTACTATTTAGTGAGAGTGGTGTCAAAGTTTGGTTGGTGTGGGGGTGGGTTAGTTATTAGGTTAGTGAGAGTTATTATAAATATATTAATATAAAATTATATTAGTGAGTATATATATAATTATATATATATTATATTATATAATATATAATATATATATAATATATATATAGTATATACTATATATATATATATATATAATATATATATATATATATATATAAGGTATAAGAGGTTGACTCCAGGAAGCGAAAATCAATTAAAAATGTAACGTAATTTCATTGAATTTTAGGGTAAATAAATTACAATATAGGGTTAGAAACCTGACATAACCTAAGCTAAGGCTATTAACGGAGTCAACCTCTTATAAAATGGTCTTTAATATATATATATATATATATATATATATATATATATATATATATATATATATATATATATATATATTATATATATATATATATATATATATATATATATACTGTCATTGGATTGGGGTTATGGGGGTGATGTATAGGCTATGGTTGATTCGTATTATATAGGTTGTGTGAGTATATATATAGTGGAGTGGATGTGTTAGTAATGTTTTTACGACTCCGTCAGTTTTGATTTTGTTTTTGTGTTTGGTTTTTTGTTATATATTTGGTCAGTATATTGTGAGTCCTGAACGGTCAATGTTATAGGGGTGACGTGACATCGATTCAAAAATAGTGAGTGAGTGAAGGGGAGCGAGGGGTTAGACGTTTTTAGCGACCCGTCAGTTTTAAAATTTTTTTTTTTTTTTTTTTAACTAAAAGGAATATCCCCCAAGGGTAAACCCGCAAAAGAGTCAGAGTCCCAGGGGTCTCTTTCGGCCTCCGGGGAAACGGACAGGGTAGGACTTCTGAATTCCCGCCCCCGCGTCTCGGGAGGTCTCCGGAAAAGCCGGCCCCGCTCTTTGAGGGGTTGGGTCGTGCGGCGGGGGTGTCCCTCGCGCCCCCCCCTACGGGTATGGAAACGGTCTCCCCGTTTGTTGGAGGGTTTTTTGGCCCCTCTGTCTCGTCGTTTGTGCCGTGTTGGTTGTGAGTGCCTGGTTCGGCGTCGAGCCCCCTATTTTTGTTTTTTTTTTTTTTTTTTTTTTTTTTTTGCTGTTTTTTTTATTTTTTTTTTTTACATTTTTGTAATACTTTAAATTTCGCTGTGATATTTTTCCCAAAGTATTGTAGATGGTGAGGTGTTGTGTTCCTGTAGAGGTGGTGGGAGATGTAGGCTTTTTGTTTTTCCGTGAAGATATTTCAGTTTATGGAAAAGAAGGTTGATCGGCCTATATTTTTTTTTTTTTTTTTTTTTTTTTTTTTTTTAACAATTTTTTATAATATAAGTCTTATATCGCTGATTCCAGGATCTGTAGATTGGTTTTTCCCTGTAAAAGAATGTCGTACTTTCCGAAATAATTTTCATTTTTTAAAATTTTTTGATATAAATGTGATTTTTAAATATTATTTAAAAGTAGGGTCGAATGGGCGGAACTTGTTGAGATATGGCTAGTGGGTGTCCGTCACCACTGGAAAGTGTCAATATGGTTAGATGGATCAATATATACGTAGCCATTAATGTTGTAAAAAAAAAAAACAAAAAAAAAAAATCAGAAATCTGACGGAGTCTTAAAAACATAACATTTGGCCTATATATATAGTTATAATATTATAGTTAATAGGTAAAAGTATATATAGTATTTATGAATAGGTATATGTGAGTGAGATAGGGGGTGTATGTTGGAGTATATAGTTTGTGGGTATATCGTGAGTTGTACATTTAGTGATTAGTTGTTAGTGGTTGGAGTTTATTATTATCTTCGTTATATTTATTGTATTTAGTAGGTCGTAATGCGAATCGGTTGCAAACGAAGTTCTGTATTAATTGGCTGTGAGTGAGGGGCGAGAGTGCGTGAGTGTGAGCGTAGTGAAGGAAATAAATTTATAGTATATATATATAAGGTTTATATATGTATGTATTTTAAATTTCTTTTATTTAATTTTATTTTTCTTCACTTTCGTTGCTTATTAATATTTTTTGTCTGCTAAATATATTTACAAAAAGTATTGACATTTTTATAGGTGGTGATATAGAGTGGATGGGTGGGTATATGGCTGTACTATAAGGTGTATGTGTGAGTTTGATTTCTAGAGTGAAAGATTGGGTAGAGAGTGATGGAATGGGGGGAGGTGGGGAGGGGGTGACGAGTTAAGTGTGGGTGTGTGAGGATGAAGTCTATCATGTGGATTGTGTGTGTTTGTTATGTTTTAAGTTGTTGTGAAATTTTAAATTTTAGTTAAAGTTTAGGATTATGGTTGGGTGTGTGGAGGGAAATAATCCTCCGGCTGGGCGCTAGTGAGTGATATATAGTATATATAGTATATATAGTATATATAGGCGTAGGTAGTGTGAGTTGTATATAAGTTGATTAGTATATAGGTAGATATGTGTGATAGTATATATATTATTATGTCATTTGGTGGAGAAATATGCCGAAAATGGTGCGGCCCCCGATTGACTGGAGCGGTTAATCCTTCCAGGGGATTTTTTTTGTGCGAATCTGCTTGAAATGGTATGTGGAGGAAGTTGATTCTATGGTTGCTCCGAGGTATTGAGTGTGGCCGGTGATGCGCGGACGTTTGATGAAGTAGTTGGTCTGCAGTGGAGAAGTGTTTTCCACACGTTTTTATTCATTTATATTGTGATATGTTTTAAAATGTAGCATGTGCGATATAATCTCGTGTTTCAGATATGTTAGTAAGTTCTTGAGTCGTATTTGTATGAAGTGAGATGGGAGCTGTGTAAAGTAGGATATAGGGGTAGGGGTATAATATATATATATTATTAATATGAATTAATATAAAGTATATATTGGTATAAATATATATAGGTATATGGTTATGTTTATATAATATAATATAGTATATATAATAGTATATATATACTTATATAGTAATGATAAGATGGTTGGATTTGAAAGGCTTACTCAAATTGTAATGTCTAGCTGCTTTCGTGTATTATTGGCAATTTAACGCATTGCCGATTGCTTATGGTCTTGACTCTTTCCCTCCACTATATTTTGTGGAATTGGCTTGACTATTTACGCATAAATTTTTAAGGGTATTTTGTTCGATCCTGCAGAAAACGAAAATGCCGGGCTGTCATGACCATCAGTCTTTTATATATATATTATATAGTAGTATATATAAGTATTATAGTAGTATATATGCCTAGGTGAGTGAGGTGGGGATAATTTGTATGTGAATGTAATATTATAGTAGTGAGTCTGTGTATATGTATAGGGTGTATATTATATATTTGTGATTATAATATATAATATAATTATATATATAATATATGATAGTATATAGATTAGGTTAGGGGGCTAGAATGCTGTTGTTGTGTGCGAAGTCAGCATAAGAGACAGCAATTTTCCTAATTTCCGGTCTCTTCAGAGATAGAAAATGAGCTCGTTTTCTTTTTATAGTGTTATGTGCACGGCCTTATTATTTTAGTGTAAGGTGTTGTATATCGAGATTGAAGAAATATTAACGAATTTGGTACAAACCCGAGATTATTTAACTGCCCAAAATTTAATTCTGAATTCTAGATTTGTACTTGGTTTGGAATGATTAATTTATTTCTCGTGATGTTCCATGTCACTGGCACTGGGCGGGGTGCGTCGTGTTTTTTTTTTTTAACATAAATATTAGGAATAATTTTCCGTAAAATATTTATTTTGTTTATTATTTCTTTCGAATTTGCATGGGGAGTTATTATGTAGTTATTTTTTGGTGAGAGTTATATGAACGTGGTTTTTGTATAGGTGGTTGTAGTTTTGGTTTTCATTTTTTGTAAAAGGCGAGTGTGTGCGGTTTTATGACGAAAATATTTATTTACTCTTTTTCACCTGTAAATTGTTTTTAAAGATATTATGATTATGTGCAATCCCTTGCTAAATGGAATTAATTGGACATGAGATGGGAATAATGATAGATAATAATCATAGATGAAATATAATAATGAAAATGAATAATAGATTAATGATATATATATAAGTAATGAATAATAATAATTAATATAAATAATAATAATAATAATGACTGTCCTGTCATATAAATTAATTAATAATTAATTAATTACTGTTTGAAAATAATAAAAATATTTTAATTACTTCTCTCCCCCCCCCCTCTTCTCTCTTCCTCGATTGTTTCGAAACGTATTGGTAACGTGATCGTATTGCATGCTTTCTTTCTTTTCGTTGAACGAATTTCTTAAACCTATGCGTTGGGGAATATCACTGAACTATATATTATATATATTATATATATATATATATATATATATATATATATAATATATATATATATATATATATATATATAATATATATATATATATATATATATATATATATATATGATATATATATATATATATATATATATATATATATATAAGGGTATTTTGTTTGGTTTAATCAACGGGATTTTTTTTTGTTTAAACCAATTAAAAAAAACATTTTGTTTCCATATAAAAAGTAATTAAAAAATGCTTTAAATGATATTTAGATAGTAAATAAATTGGAGGAAAACATGTTTCAGACTTTACCAGTAAGAGTGCATGTAAAATTTTTGTTAAAAATTTGAGCCATAGCAGTTAAGTCTGGGTCATAGAGTTGGATGAGGAAGAATGGATGAGACCACTGTCCTGAAATACGAGTCCTTAGGAACTCTCCTTCAAAGAAGGAGTACATGACTGGAAAAAAAAACAAAAAAAAAACAACAATGTCGATTGTAATAACAATATAAGGAGAATGATGCAACAGTTCGATGGCTAGAAAGATTGGAGAGAGTTATTTAAAGTAGGAGAGTTAAGGAGTCGACAAGCTCTACACTACACTTTATTATCAAGGAGAGCAATATGTGTGGAACCACCATAGATATGTGATTCATACTCATAGAAGGGCGAACAACGCCTTTATGCAGAGCTAACAACTGGGATGGTGAGTGGTAGTTCCGAAGGCTCCTCGGAACACCCACTTTCCTAGATATTTGTTAGGGAAGAACATAATGCAGTCAATAAAGATCACGAGAAAAGAAATATCAAGAAGTAGTTAAGCACAGAAGCAGGTTAGAAGTTGAAGGTTGTTTCAAAGAAGATACTTATGTTGTTGAAAGATTATGTCGAAGTAGATAGAATGAAGAAGTTGAGTTATTTGAGGAATTGAAAACAACCATGTTTTCTTTAACACAACAATAGGTATCGGAATGATCAGAAGTCTGTTGCATCAGGGCTATCCTCTTAGCATCATTTATTTGCCGTTGAATGAGTCGTCTTTCAAATTTGGAAGGAAGTAATGATGAGTGATTGGAGGTTTTCAGCCCTAAAGAGTAGAGGAAGAGACAATAACACATTAGATCCATATGATACAAAATAAAAACAAGAAATTGGAGGTAGAACAGATATTCAGAGGAACACCATTATAGATAGATTTAAAGCAGTGTTTCTCAAAGTGGCGATAACACCCCCTTGTGGGCGCTGAGGCCCCTAGAAGGGGGGCGGTAATGGGCCCTAGAAAAAAAATGGGGGGTGTTGCGTATTATTTAGTATTTTAAAAGTTAATTATTTCTTTAAATATATATATATAATATTAATATATATATATATATATATATATATATATATATATATATATATATATATATATTATATATAATTCTATATAATAGTATATATATATTATATATATAGGTTCTTTGTGTTTTCGCCAACCACTAATTTTGTAAGGTTGGTAGTAATATCATAATATTTTTGTAAAACAGAAAGAAAATAGTTTAAATCTCGCAAAATATTTTTAAATCTCGCAAGCACTTTTGGTTCGCGAAAAGGAAAAGGTTTTTAGCACACGAAGAAAAGAACATATATTAAGGTTTTTTGAGCTAGCGGCATATTATAGATTTCTTTTTACTGCTTCTCGAATATTTGTTATAAATAATAATAATAATAATAATAAATAATAATAATAATTTATAATAAGATAATAATAATATAAATAATAAATAAATAATAATAATGATATTAATGAATTATAACTATAGATTATAATGTATATTAGATTAAATAATTATAGATTCCAAGCCTCTAGAAAGAGGCCGGAGGGAGAAGAGCTCAATCCATAAGTCTCAAAAACTATGTACATACGCTACAGGGAAAGAGGAACTACCATTGTTGGAAATCCTGGCAAACATTTTAGTGCGGAAAATGTAAAAGAAAAAAAAAAAGGAAAAAACAGGTCTATTTTTTTTGGGGGGGTGAGCTCGAGCCGGCGTTGGACATAGTATAATATATTATAATATATATATATCTATATATAATATATATTATATATATAATATATATATAGATATATTATTATATATAAAAGTATAGGTATATAGTATATATATATATAGTCTATTATTAATATATATTATATATATATTATAATAGTTATAATAATAATATTACACGGCAATGTGGGGGCTCGAGCCGACGGACGGGGAGCACAGGGGGGGACGTTTTTCCCATAGCCCCGTAAGGGGAGGGGCGCGAGGAACCCCCTGCTGACAAAACCCAATACAAAGAGGCGGGGGTTCCGTGGCGGGACCCTCGTATCCCGGAGGGGGGAATGTAGGTCCCTATCCCGTGTTCCCGCGGAAGGCCGAGAGACCCCCCGACTCCGGCCATCGGTGCGGTATAGGATGGTACGGTATACCCTTGGGGTTATTCTTTAGTTTAAAGAACCAAAAGAGAAAATGAAGTTTAATAAGAGAAGAGTCTTATTTATTTTTACCGAGTAAGCGTATATGAAAAGTCTCTAAATAGGTCCTTCTACTTTAATCCTAACACTAATAATTATTAACAATATTGTCTTTTTTATTTATTTTTTTTTTTTTTACATTTTCAAATCTAAAATTTAACACCGAGCAGGATTACCACAAAATGTATTCCTTTTCCTGTACTTATGTATTTTATTTTTTATTTTATTTATTTTTTATTTTTTTTATTATTATTTTTTTTTTTAATAACAGTTTCCCGCACTAAAATTTTACCCAGCATTCCAGCAATGTTATATTCTCTGCAATGTATTGTTCTCGCTGTCCACTCTGTGCTCGCGCGTTGTGTTCGTCTGGCCCCCTTTTCCTCCCCGGTAGCTGTTGTAGTTTTTTAGATATGGATTGTGGCGTCTTCTAAAAAAAAAAAAAAAAAAAAAATTTTGTGGACAAAGATAAAGGAACTCGTACACAAAACATTGAACGTACATATCAAGCAATATTGTTAATTTATTTTCATATAAATTTCAATTTTTTGAAACATATTACTAGTAACACTGATATTACGACTATTAGGAAATATAAAATTTTCAATTACATTAATTCTTTATATTTTAAGAATGGTTTCAATATCCATGAAATTTCATATTTTAGTACTTTTTAAACCTTCACGGAAAAAGGAGATAAATATAAAAATAAATTAAATTTGGAGGGAATAAATAGAAAAAAAAGCCTTAATGGCAGTAACATGCAGCATAGTAGAATACGGAATTCCATGTCTACTTTACATCTAGAATTTTTTTTTTATTGTGGTTGGCGAAATTTTGACGAGTACTATATATATATAATTAGTATATATATTATATATAATATATTATATATTATTCAAATATATAATAATATATTCTTAATTATATATATAATATATATTATATAATATATATTATATATTATATTATATTATATATATTATATATATATTAATAATATAAGTATATATATATATATAGTATATATATATATATATTAATATATATATATAATGCCATTGTGGTTGTTTAAGTTTGGTAAAGTTAAAAGCGTTGAAAACGGGGAAATAATAATTGATTTTCAAAGTGGGCGGTAACGAAATTTGAGGTTTGATGAGTACTATGATTTAAACTTTTAAAGGATAAATTGTGGCTATCTAACAAATAGTAGATATATCACTATTTAATATTACTATAAGAAAAACGTTAAAATATTATCCCATAAGCTAAAAAGGGATCGTTGTGTCACGGATTTGTCATATGTGAGCAAGTTTAGATATTGTTAGCGCCAAAAGAAAATAATTCACACGAGAAATACTGAAGACCAAGGAAGCAAGAGTCGGAGAGAAAGAAAGAAGACTACCAGTCGAATGGTCCTTACAGGAAGCCTACCGGCAAATTCCGAGATAAGATGGAGATTTAAGATGTTTCTAAAATCTTTTTGTTAAATAATAGATTCGATAAATTTTTAGGATGAACAGAAGTTAAAG
>JABUQX010086660.1:0-2500 GCA_015478945.1 Trachelipus rathkii
AAAAGACCCACCCCTGCGTCCCGTAATATCTATGTGTGGTACTGTCACTCATGACATTGCTCAATACCTCAATACCGTAATTCGTCCTTACTTAGATAGCACGTTTATTGTCAAATCTAATAATGAAACCCTATGGAAACTGTCTGAATCATTATTTACGAATGTCCCCGTTGTAGAAACCATAGATATTATAATTAAACATGTTTATCATTCTAATAATCTACCTCCTCATGACATTTCCGAAAACCATATGAGGAACCTACTATTAATATGTTGTACTGAAACCCCTTTCAAATTTCAAGATAGTTTCTACCTGCAAAAAGATGGTGTTGCCATGGGTTCACCTCTGGGCCCTACATTCGCTGACTTTTACATGGCGGAGCTAGAAAATGGAATTTTGAGGGAAAACAATACATTTAACCCAGTCTTTTATGTAAGATATGTTGACGACACCCTTACTATATTTAGGAACCATACGGACATTCATCAGTTTATCAATTACTTGCAAAGCCATTCTTGCCTCAAATTCACATCTGAAACATCTTTAAATAATATTATTAACTTTTTGGATATTAAAATCAAAATTAATGATGATGGAACCTTTTCTACAGGCATACATGTCAAGCCAACTGATAATGGTCTGTACCTTAATTACAGCTCCTACTCCCCAGAAGTATATAAGAATTCAATTGTAAAAACACTCATATATAGGGCTTATAAATTGTGCTCGGATTGGGAATCTTTTGATGTTGAAGTTCAAAGAATTAAACAGAACCTGATAAACTGTAACCACCCTTTAAATTTAACGGAAAAAATAATAAACAAAACAACAACAAACTCTATAAAAAACAGGACAATACGAATAATATCTTTGAAAGCATTAAATTTTATTTTAAAACTTCAAATGCAAAAGACTTTGATAAAGAGGAAAAATGTCTACGCGGCATTATTAACACCCACATTAAATCTACAAGTAACACAAAAATCACAGTTAAACTATACCACAAAACAAGAAAACTTTCTTCCTGCTTTTCTACTAAGGATACCCTTTCAGTTAATCACCATGTCGTGTACCAATTCGCATGTCCCGAGTCTGACTGTACGTCGACGTATATTGGTTACACGACTAATAGATTAACAGATAGGGCATACCAACACCGCTTTAAACCTAGTAAAATATACGAACATTTATTCACTGAGCATAACAAAACAACTATACCTGATATCTCACAGTCATTCAAAATTTTACACTCCTCATGCGAAGCTCAAAAACTGAAAATAGCTTGAGGCTTACTACATAAAACATCTAAAACCAGACTTTAACATAAAGTTCAACGTATTGTCACTTAAATTAAATATAATATGAAATACTAAAATCTAAAATCTAATTTTTATTTTAATTTTTTAAAAAAATTCTTTATTATTATATAATTCATTCAAATGTTAGATAATCGCAAACTCTGAAGGATGTGCACGACGTGTTGCGGACGAAACCCCGGTACACAGAAACTAATAATTTAAATATGCCTCTTACTTTCTTTGCAAAAATATTTACTCGCTAGTCTTGAAGAAATATTAAATGACAATCAGAAAGAAATTAATTCAGAGAATTGGAAGTTAAAAGTAAGGCCCGTATTTACGAATCAACTTTGAAAAACGTCTTGACTTTCCGTGAAGGTAGCCTCAGATAAGCATTCCTCCACTGCATAAGAATCTTAAAAAAAATTTGCTATTTATAAACCACCCTTTCCTTTAATCGAGAGCTACTTATCGAAGACAGTTTTCAAGGAAAAACGTCATCATATTTCATGACGTCAGAGACCAATAGCCAATGAACACAAAGTAAATGAAACTAGAACAAAATAAAAGTATATTATATATTAATTTTATATATGTAAATTTATAGAAATATTAAAAAGAAAAAAAATTAATGAAATAATCTAAACGCGTTTAATAAAAATACTATGAGAATTGAAGATGTGTTGCTTCACATTTATTACTTCCAGTTGCTTTGGTTGGCATAGCCGTAGGCTGAACGTAGCCTAGCTACGAAATTATGATAAATTATAAAAATATCATCTGCTCCTTACACTAAAGTTAGGTCCCGGTCGAAGGTTGCACGCTGCCTATTTCTCTGGTGTGAGCCTAATTATGTGGTTTTTGTGTATTTTCTTACACGAAAGTATATATTTGACAAAATCATTTACATAATAAATGCCAACAAATGATATAAATTAAATAATAATAGCGACAAATTGTACAATAAAAAAAACAAGATGGCTGCCGCTCGGAAAACAAAATCTTAAAAGAGTTCAAGGTTGGTTCACAGCTACTTTGACTAAGGGTAAAAACATAGTGGAGCATCGATGCTATAATGTAGTGTCGAGTCAAGAAAAATAAATAGCAAAGTTCCATAGGACCGCACATAGAGAGGCTTCAAGCATTTCGTCATGCATCTATGTGAATCTTCAGCAGGGATTTCTCTTGGGGTTGAGTTTTA
>JABUQX010086660.1:20000-43618 GCA_015478945.1 Trachelipus rathkii
AAATATAATATATACAAATTCATATACAATAAAGTCGAAATAAATAATGGGAAATTACCTATAATATAATATATAATAAATATACTCTACATTTGAATATTACCTATATAATAGACATATCGTTATAAATGTAATTAAGTAGTAATAAATTATTATATTAATAATAATTGATGTATTTTGATATTGATATAACTCATATATATAGATTTTATTATAATCATTTAATTATAATATATTTTCTAATAATAGTCATTAATCAAATCATATAGTAATTAATAATTAAGTTCAAATATTATCATATTAACCATATATATTCAATTAATATAATTGAAGGAACTCGGTAACTTACCAAAATCTATCATACATCAACATTTATATTACCAAATAATAATAAATTAATAATAATATAATACACCTACAATAAATATATATATTAACGAAAACTTAAGAAGGAACTTTCGGATAAAATAAAATAAAAAAATAATAAAGTTAATATTAATAAAGAATTATATAGTGTCCTGTGAATAATAATTCACGAGAGACGTGAAAATAATAGATAATCAATAAATATATTAATAATGTAATAATAATAATACTAATAATTAACCACTCAATAAAATAAATATTATAAATACATATCTATAAATAATAAGTTAAACTAATAATTTAATTTTTAATAAATAATTAAGTAAAAAATAATAATCAATTAATTAAATAATAATAATATTAATAATAAATAATCAATAAATTAATAAATAACATATAACTGTATATATATATATGAAATGTAATAAATTTAATTAAATAATAATATAATAATATATAATAATCAAAAATAAATAATGATAATAAATAATAATATATTATAATTAAAGAATTAAATAAACCACATCTTACGGAGTCATAAAACCACTAATATTACTTCAATAATATCTCTTAGCTTCTCTGAAAATTTACCGAGTTCAAACAGATACTTTTCTAGTTCTTTTTTGGGGATACAAACTAGCTTTGTAATGGTAACAAATGATAATATTCTCCTAAATCATAACTATTAAATAATAGAAATGGATTTTAAATTCTAGAAACTTGATTATATATAATTAGTATTAGATAATTATTTATTATATAATATAAAATATTGATTAGTAATATATATATTTATAATTAAGTATATATATTAATTAATATTAATATAAATTATATATTCATATAATTATATATAGTTATATATAATAGTAACATAACTAAATAGGGACTGACCAACCCCTCCCTAAAATTTCCCAACTTTTATTTACAATTATAAATACAATATCGATACAAAAGTTATAAATAAAAGAAACTCACTTTTAAATGGTATTCACTCATTACTTATTTTCGCCCAAACTATTTTTTAATTGAGTTTTATTTCAATCCATATATATTTTATTTATTTATGATTAATTTATTTATGGGCTTGGATTTATAGCTAATATAAATATAGTATAGTATTATATATAGTATTATAATAATTAATATTTACGTAATGCTATATCTTACTTTATACTACTAATACCCGAAGTGGTCAATGCATTTGGCTCGCATCTGATCTGTACCTGGAACCGTTGGTTTTACCATCTCAAGGGTCCACGGTGGCTAACCTCACTTGAAGGACATTATTTTTGTTCTTATAATTAAAGGTGTATATACGAAATAGTAGGTCTGCTTTCGGTATATAAATTTATACTTTCTGTATTAGATATATATAGTATATATGTATAGTATACATTAACATAAGATAATAATTTCATCAATAAATAATAATATAATAGTAATTATCCATTACCTATTGCTTTATATATAGTTATATAGTTATGAATAATATAAAGTTTTGAAAACTCTTAGATTATTATCATATTTTGTATAAGCTATATGTATTCTATATTACTATATATTTATATTAGTATCTATTATATCTATAATATTATATTATTGAAATATACTTTTGTATTTTATTTATACTTGTATATATATTTTTTTTTTTTTTTACAGAGATAACCATCACTCACAAGGTGGGCAGAGGCCCTAACTAGGGCAGGAAGGTTGTACCCATGTTTCAACGTCGAGCGGCACGGCGTCTCTAAGTGACCCAAGCGTAAAATATCCGCCTACAATCACTCCAAGAACAACAGCGACCCCAGTATAGCGATAACCTGGGAATACTCTCGGTCTTGGTTCGGCTGCAGTGCTTCTAACAATCCGATGGTTTTTTTTCCTACCTCAGGGTTCGTTCTCTTGAGTTTATAATAAAAAGCCCCCCTCCCGCAAATATGAAATACATAATGGGATCACCAATTATAAACCAATATTAATATTTACGATGATTAAATGAAACACAGCAAATCATATGTTGTATTTACTACTCACATAATAATGAAGCAAACACCACATACATACAAAATATATTTTTAAGATTATATATACTTCTATACTATATATATAAAAAGGATTAATCTTTTATTATATCAAGATGTAATTGAAATAACGTGAGTATCGGGAGTTATTGTGTTTATACTTTCGGTTGCTCCCCATACTAGTTAATCTGGATAAAATATAAAAAATGACAGTCTAAATATAAGGGTAAACTTTGCGAGAGGAATATGAAAATATGATTCGTATATACTCTACTATTAATCATATAGTATATATGTATAATTGTGACTTAATATAATATAAAATATGTTATCTCCGATAATATTCCACTTCTTTTGAAAATAACATGTACAATGGGCACTCATAATGGCGGTATTATATCACTACGTCACCGACCCGCTATGAAGGCCCCTCACACCCTCACTATATTTCTTTTATAGTATATATATAGTTATATAGTTTTATGATAAACAGTGCCTAAATTATTAATGGAGCTAAAATCGAAGTGTTTATATATTATCTTATAGTGTATATAGATGTATTATCAAATTTGGACCAAAAATACATTTTTCATATAGGGGTAAAAATCCTAAAATATAATTGAACTGCCATAACCTTTTGGACGTAAAGTCCCAGAAGAAAGAGAGCTCTGTTACTTTGTGAAGTAATAGGAACCCTCATCAATCATTTTATTCCCCAATTTTGTTCACACTTTTATTACTATCTTGTGTAATCTTACTTATCAACATACAATAATTTTTTTTTCTCTATGTATTTTTTATCATTATCATTACAGCCATTATTGACATTAACAACATTATCATCATTATTCATAAATTTATATTGGATCAAGTGCAAGGATAAAATCATCAGTATTATTATTATTAATCTATCATTATTGTTATCATCATCAGATATACTATTATGAGAGACCCTCTTCATGGGTAATTGGCGAGAACGTTGTCTATACAAATTCAGTACTTGCTGTATAATACATTTGAAGGTATAAGCCTACTTTTTGCAGTGTATATATAATTTGATATTAATTTCATTTACAAAGAATTACTGATGAGCCATTTATTGCTTCACACCAGTATGAATTAGTAAAAGAATTTGTTAGATCTTAATTATTATTGTTAAAAGCAAAAAGTATTTTTTCATCGAAAAATTAAAACGTCGGGTAGTGTGCGTTTTTAAGTTTTAATGTGCGTTCATTGTATTTATGCGAATTGCAAGTTGGGTCTTCTTTTACAATATCTTCTAATGCAAATCATTTCTTCCAACCAGTTGTTAATATCATTTCTTCAGACCTCCGCTGCTCATAAAATTCTGAAAGTGATCCTCTTCTGTTTTCTTCTCATCTCTAAATGTTTCTGCGACACGCTATCCCAATAACAAGCGTCTGAAGCCTCAATAATATAATACGTAATAGTGTATTGTATATATATACTTTCTTTTATATCTACCTAATATATATGCTTATATATATCTATTATAATATATCAGCGATATCAATATTAATTATAATAATATTAACTAGGTCTGTATATATACATAGTATATTATATATATTATAATATAATATGGTATATATTATCTATATTATATATATATAGTAGTATATATATATATATATATACGGCTATATATATATATCTTATATCATATTATATAATATATATAATATAATATATATACAATACATATATATATATTATATATATTTATATATTATAAAATTTTAATTATTCGGGGGGTATATATTTTAAGTTTATTTGGCTTCGTTCAAAAAATAACGGCACCACTGTGGCAAATTCCTCACTCGCTACCGTAAGAGAAGGCTTCTCCCTATTCCCTGAGGGCCTGTTCCAACTTGGGGCCTACACTAGACGGCAAGACAATACAGCTGTACCACTACTTGGAGACTTTACCCCTCTAGACCTTTAATTCATATATATCACCTCCTTTTTTTGCAAAATGGGTTTCAGATAAATTATTCATGGAAATTCGATCAACCTACGTTCGATTTCGCTGGAAGAGGTTGAGTGAGGCATGAGGAGTCTTTGCAGAATTCTCTCGGAGTAGTCAAAGGAGCTTGGGAAGATTTCACTGTACGAATGCGACTCCGACTCGATAGTGAATTCTCATGAAAGGAGTAGTGCGTCTACCACTGCTCAGTGATCAGTGCTGCCAGATTAACAACACTTCCACGCCGAAGGATCACGGGTTTCTCGGCACTTGTCGACGGTTAGTGTAGCGCACATAACGATACTACAGGCTCTCATGTCGCGCTTAGATCTCATCTATGCATGCAGGTCTGGTGTGAGTGAGACATGTTGTGTGTATCGCACACGGAGTGGGTTGGTCTGTCTGTGGGATGACCGATTTTAAATATTTCGTCTGCGTGCAATTACGAGTAGCGCCACACTTACGGCCTACATCTGCAATACAGTGGCAGAGGTAAACGCTACAGGGTAAGTGACAATACAGTGGTTCGACGCATGCGGATACATAATTTACCTGTACTTCAAAAAGGCCTGCATAGTGTCCACCCCACACCTACGTATCGAAGGGCGATCTGGCATTTGCCCGCAAAACATCCATTGGAGTGTTCGTACGATTGGGGCATTAGGTGCTTCTTTACGGACTGATAGTCGAGAGTGTGTCTGTACGCCATCGGACAGGCGTTGCTAGATTAAACCAGATGACCTAATCGCGAGATCGGTTGCGTATAATTGTCGATTGTGCTCGCACGGTGCCCAACGTTGGAGGCGTAGGTACGGTGAATAGCATGGGAAGGGTATACTCATTTATGGTCCGGTCTCACGAAGTTTGCGGCGATTGCCTCGATAGGATGCGCTCTCTATATAAGCTTCATGGTAGATTTTCACAGAACATTCCTCGCCTGAATCCTACTGTCGTCAGCCACCATATGCCAGCCCTCATGTCCGCTGACTCGTTCATCCTAATAGCATGAAAACTGCACAGAGCCACCTGAGCAGGTCGCAATATGTGTTAAATGTACTACCATTAAGGACGGATTAAAGGCGGCGCTCGAGTGGCTAGCATAAAAGTTTCTGAAGACTCAAACAGCAATGCGAGGGATTCTGCTGGTATTATTGGCAACGTCGCGATTACGACACTAGTTGCAACCGTTCACCACACTCATGCCTCGGGCAACTCTCCCAATTCATGCGACAATGGTAGAACGCACTTGCGGACGATACGTACAGTACCGCCCCACATTCGTGTATGTCATCTTTATTCAGGTAGAAGCTTCCGAACTCTAGCGCGAGAAACCCTTTGGCTTGCATCCTTGGTCTCCACTTCTATCAAGCTCGGTTCTGGGTGAATAACTAACAGCAACCATTGTATTATGTCCATTAAATCGCGATATACAGTTTTTTTCTGTCGTGTCTCACCTTCTTCTATCTCCTTCCTTCGCCGACCACAACCTTGTGGATTGCGTTAATTTTGACTGTTGTAGGATATAATAGATTAATTATATTATTTACCTTTATTTTATTTTTTTATATAATTACAATAATCAGTAAAATAAATCTATTATTATATAATGTGTTAATTATTATATTAATTTACTATAGTAGGAATCTGTTGTAAAAGGTATTATTAATACCTACTAAATACCTGGGGTAGATTATACTATATAATATATATTGTATTATGGATGGGAAACAGCAGGGAAAAAAAAAAGAAAATATTTTATGGAGCACCAATATTTCGAATGGAGCAAATAACATTTAAATATGCTCAGAATAAAGGGTTTAAACTCGATATGTTTTGAAAACAATATCATAAAATAAAATAAAAGTTATCTGTGATCAGAATTTTTACATATATAAATATATCCCTCGGTATATTTCTTATATATCTTATAGTATATACTACTAAGCTAATAGTATAATATAGCTATAGATTTCAAGTCGGTAGGTGTATAGGTTTATAATAAAGTACGAAATAAAGATATTATGTCTGTATACCTTGATTATCTACTTTATATTCTATATATTTTATACTATTTAGTATGTATAATAATGAGGTCTCTCCTATACTCTACGTATTACATAATTATATATACACAGAATAAATTTATATATATTTATATAATATAATAGCAAGTTAAAATTATGAATATAAAATTCAAAGGTCTTATAGGATTGAGAGAACTACACGTTTTTCATATAGATTATATTTCTTTAGAAAAAATAGATATAATTTAAATCTTTTATTTAAGTAAATTATATATTCTTTTTATTTCCTGTAGCAATCCATAGTAAAGTTTCTCCTTTATAACGGGCCTCAGCCCCTAGGCATTATATACTTAGATTTATATATATGTATATATATATATTATGAACACACTTTTCTTATTCATTGTCATTTCTATATTTAAATTATCTTAAGCAAACACTACCTGCAATATAGATTTTATTTATCATAATATATATTATAAATTTGGATAATATATCACTACTTCGATGACGTATTTTGTACGAGCCGTTTAGACCTGCATATTAAATAACAACTTAAATAAGCTAAAAAATTTAAACTTTATCATTAATTCGCTTATTCCATATAATTATCTAATTTTTATAAAATTATTATTAAATAAAGTTAAAGCATTTTGTGCCTAAAAAAATAAAATTATGTATTACATTTAATAATATTCCTTTTTTTCTTATTCTTTAATAATTGCGCTATATAATAAATGTATCTAAATAATTTTAAAGATAATAAATTGAAGCTATTCAATATAGTAGCAACTACTACGACTATCATATGTCTGACACACAAATAAAATTATGTAATTAATTTTATATTCAAAGTTATAATTTAGATATAATATTATTGATATAATAATAATAATGGTTGGCACGATTTAACCCGAAATAATTAACTTTAAAGGTACCCTATCCCCATGTATTTATATTTAAATAGGAAATAATATTAATTATTATATTTATAGGAGGTCGGAGGGGTGAGTGTACTGACGGTTACCTACTTTTTTATATATAAATTATTCTTCCTATTTCTATATAGTCTGATAAATATAAATTATTTTTCATTAATAATTTTCAATTTATGTTACTCTTTATGTTTATATATAATTATATCATTAGCTATGTGAAATAATTTTGTTTAGTCTTATTATAATAATTATACTTTTAAATTTAATTCATTTCGACCAAATCCGGAAATTCTACTCTTGCATACCTTTATTTTTAGTTATAGAATACAGTGTGGTACGAAGTATTTCTTAATAATACGTTCCTTTTTTGTCTATCATTAACCTTCCCTTTGTATTTACCTATTCTTTTTTATATGACAACCTTATCTCTTTATTTTATCTTTACCAAATTAATTATTATTATTGGTTTTTCCATATCTAGTGATATTCAAAGTAACAATTACTGCATTGGTAAACGTCGAAAATTGCACATGTATCAAATTGGTGGGCTCCTTACATGTACTTTTCTCAGGCGAAAAGCCAAGCCTGAATAAAAATGGAGAAAAATAATTAATTTCTAAAGTAGAAATTTGTCACTTTCGTTCAATGGAGAGTCGCCTTTGCTCGCTTATCCGTATGTAAACGAACAGTGCTTTTTTATATAAAAATCCGCCAAGACTCATTTGAATTATTTTCAGTCATCGCATATTTTAATATCCCTGGTTCACACCACCCATTATCTCAACCGTATTTATAAATATAATTCTATTTATTACTATACTACAACTAGTTAATTAATATATTATATATTATATATATATTTATAAGCTCCAAAAAGGAGGTTAGTTAACACAAAAGAATATTTCGATTTATGATATATATATTTAATAATTTAAACTATAATAAATAAATATAATACCTAAAAAAAATTGGGTAGGCCCTATTTAAGAAAATAATAATATAAAATATAAGCTAACTTAATTATATAAAAGTATAATCATATATGAAGAAATTAGGAATATAATAATAACAACCAGTCAATACTATAATCATAATTAGAGTGGTAGGGATGTATGCCGACTTAGTAAGAAAAAGGAGCCGACTAACCAATGATATTCGGCTAAGATAATTTCGGCCGATATCGAATTAATCCGCGTTTCGATATCATTTAAACATATGCCTCAATCGGTTTGTTAGTGTGAGATAGTTCTTCAAAGTTTCGGTATCAATCGCGATGTGGTGGATAAAAAGTACATAGAACTACTTCACTTGGTCCTCAAACACGCTGACACTCTCGCTTTGGACTTTGTATGCAGATATATTACCTCTCAGAGTTAGTGCTGATTCCATAGTATACCTTAACTCCAAGGCCGGATCTCGCTTGTATCGCAACCCAGTAGTTTCCGCTGCACAATCAATTAAAGGATTACCTAGTGTTATTTGCCATATACGTTATGTGAATGACTAAATATTTCATTGAGTGTGGCGCAGCTTAATACGAGTAGGCTGTATTGAGACGAAATGCTAATGCCATGATGGCGCAAAATATGGGAAGTAAAGGTTAAGCAAAGTTACTTGGCGGTGCGATAAAAATCGGCAGAAGTCGAAACCTGTGGTTAAATATTATGTACTGTTTGAAAAATTACAATGTGTAAAGAATAGACAACCTTGGACCGAAGAAAATCTTGAATTGTACCCCTGCGCTGTATTCGCTCTCAACACGCTGTGGGACTTAGATTTGCATGAATAGTTCTCAGCCCAGGTGGGGGTTATTGCCTGCGGCATAGTTCGATTGTACACACGTACAGGATGGATTATGGGGGGACCATTAGTTTCACTTCTTTTTCCTCGAGAGGATTCCGATATAGCTTCATGTATGCTTGGCGGTTGTCGGGATGGGGGGCCGGAAGAAAAAGCAGAACTGTTGAGCTGCGCGACGGCCAGTCGCGTAATTCAGGTTAAATTTATCGCGAGGTACATTGAGTTAAGCTACAGAAGAGATTGCATGAACAGGAAGACTCTTTCTTCTCTCCCTCACCTCTGTTATTTCCCGTAGAAGTGTAAAATG
This sequence comes from Trachelipus rathkii, assembly GCA_015478945.1. NCBI lineage: Eukaryota > Metazoa > Arthropoda > Malacostraca > Isopoda > Trachelipodidae > Trachelipus > Trachelipus rathkii. The sequence continues at coordinate 29,447 of JABUQX010086660.1, forward strand.
GGTGCCCCAAAAGAGTTTAAAGCAAGGTGCACAGAATGGGCTTGGCTACTAAGTTACTTACTAAGTTGGGACTCCCGCATCGATCCCCCATTCGCGAGGACCAGCTCTCGCCACCCCAATCAGCTCTTACCAGAGAAGAGCAGGATGATTATAATGGGTGTGCGTCGTATCTGCCCGCTATAAGACAAGGACAACTAAGGCTAAAGTCCTATTCGAAATTACCTTAAATTATTGGAGCTATCAACATTAACTGGATAACTACATAAGTGAGAATATGGAAGATGGAAGGTTTAAATAGCTCAAATAAAATTAAAAAAATAACAAAGATTGTCAAATGAGAGAATTAGTGAGAGAAAATAGGAGATGGATATAAATAATAATTAAGATGGACCTATACAAATTTCATTTATCTTAATTCTTGAGAAACGTCAAAAACAAATGCGTAAAGCGAACAAACATTTATTCGCTAGGGTCTGAAATACAGAACAAACAAACAACGTAATTTGTTCTACTCTAATATTAAATCAAATCTGCTGGTGCCTGTGATTAGACTGGCGACACTCAAAGTGCCTTTGTTTAAAACAGAAAGACGTCGCCCTTTGGACGCACTTTCCCTGTAGAGGACTCACGCCAATTAAGAAGAATTGTGCCAGCGCAGGTGAGGTGTAAATCTTTCCTTCACATTGATAAAGTGTCAGCGCCTTTGATTTGGCAGCTATGAGTACGTATTATCATGTGATACACAGATAGAAGAAGAATACATTCTATCTTTTACCCTGGTCCCTAATCCTACACTGACAGCATAAAACTTGGGTTTTGATGAATGAACACCTTTTTGTGAGGCCTGGAACATTGACTGGTAATGCTTCCGCTAATAATATGGTTCTAACCAGGCGTTTCCTAGTCTTGATCGATCGAAGAGAAGCGACACACCACAAGGAGATGGTGATAAATATATGATAGGCCGGCGACGAAATAATGACCTATGTCGGCCCTCTCTGAAACATGTGATTGTGAGCAAGGTGTTGTACAACAACTACAGAAGTAGTAGAATCGCAAGAGCGTGTATTCTTTTTTCCTTCCCTGACCCTTCAAAAATACTCCTTATTTTCTTGGTGTTATCAAATTCAAAGTTAGTCTCAAAGTGTTTTCTGCCGAACAAAAGTCGTATTAGCAGACTACCATACACCACAATTGTTCAGTTGAGAACTGCTAAGTATCTGAGTTCAATTATTTAATCTTAAGATAGCTAGAAGCAATAATAACGTTTCTCGAACATATATAATTACATTTTCTCATTTTCCCTTCAAAGCATCTTTCCAAGCATATTGCTTTAAATACTTTTATTATTTTCTAAAATTTATTCAATTATTTACCTTGTTGAGATTGTTTGCTTGATATTTTTTCTATCACTTTTTAAAACGTTCAATTTCTTTCCCAAATCCAAAATGTTTTTTCTTTCTTTCTTTCTTTCTTTCTTTCTTTCTTTCTCTCCTCTAACCTTTTTCTTTCTTTCTTTCTTTCCTCGAACTTATTTCTTTCTCTCTTTCTTCTTACTTATTTCTTTCTTTCTTTCTTCTTACTTATTTCTTTCTTTCTTTCTTCTTACTTATTTCTTTCTTTCCTCTTACTTATTTCTTATTTTCTTTCTTTCTTTTTTCTTACTTATTTCTTTCTTTCTTTTTACTTATTTTTTTCTTTCTTTCTTCTTATTTATTTCTTTCTTTCTTCCAACTTATTTCTTTCTTTCTTCTTACTTATTTCTTTCTTTCTTTCTTCTTCCTTATTTCTTTCTTTATTCTTACTTATTTCTTTCTTTCTTTCTTCTTACCTATTTCTTTCTTTCTTTCTTTCTTCTTACTTATTTCTTTCTTTCTTTCTTCTTACTTATTTCTTTCTTTCCTCTTACTTATTTCTTATTTTCTTTCTTTCTTTTTTCTTACTTATTTCTTTCTTTCTTTTTACTTATTTTTTTCTTTCTTTCTTCTTATTTATTTCTTTCTTTCTTCCAACTTATTTCTTTCTTTCTTCTTACTAATTTCTTTATTTCTTTCTTCTTCCTTATTTCTTTCTTTTTTCTTACTTATTTCTATATTTCTTTCTTCTTACCTATTTCTTTCTTTCTTTCTTTCTTCTTACTTATTTCTTTCTTTCTTTCTTCTTACTTATTTCTTTATTCTTGCTTACTTCTTCCTTTCTTACTTATTTCTTTAGTTTTTTCTACATTTATTTCTTTATTTATTTTTTATTTCTCATTTCCTAATGTTGAATGTTAAAAATTCGATTCTATATCTTACTATTCTCTTTTAGATTTCATGAAATTTTACAATTGAAATTTCTTTCCCTAATCCGATTATATCTCTTTCAAATCTCAAAATAAAGCTCACTACTCATTAATGGTTTCATAAATCATTGAGCAATCTCGTTTTAACTTTTATTTTCTAACCTAATCCCTTGGCAAAAATTGGTTGTCAAATACACCTCAACCAAATCTCTCTCACTAAACACTTTAAGATAAGCTTAAACATAATCATTTTATTTACATACAAAGAACCTTTATAACTAGTTTATGCATCTATACCGTTTGTAGTTATCATTATAGTAGCAATTATTTAAAAAAGTAAAAAAAAAATCAAAAAATACTGACGGAGTCGTAAAAAAGAATAGGATCGATATTATTAATTAATATTAATATATTTATATATATTTTATATATTATATTTATATATATTAAATATATATATATATTATATATTATATTTATATATATTATATATATATATAATATTAAATAGTTATTATATTATTTTAATTAATATATTAATATTATATTTTAAAATAAATTATATTATTTGGTATTTGGGTGTCCGAGTCGAGGGGTTCCTTCCGCCCGTCTACCTACCCTACTGGGGTACTGAAAACGTACCCCCCTGATGTTCCCCGTTCGCAGCTCGAGCCCTCCATATAATATGCCATTTATGTATATATTAACTTTTACTAATATAATATATATACTATACATACTATGTCCCCAAAGCACCTCTCCACCCCTAATTAAAAAATAGCACAATTTTGTATGTTTAATTTTTTTTGAGTTTTGTTTTTTTATTTTACTCATTTTCCCTAAACCAAACTTTTAGCAAGGAAATGTTTCCAAAATAATTCATTTTCCTGTAGACTTTTTAGTAGTTTTTCGAATATATGATTTATTTTTTTTATTTTTTTTATTTTTTTTTTTTTTTTACATTTCGCTCGGTATAAAAATTTTTGCCTCGAAGATTACCAGCAATGTTAATTCGTTTTGCTACGGATAGAAGATCGGTTGTAGTTTGTTTCGAGAGACGTATATGGTGGAACTTGTGGTCTTCTAGAGGCTAAGAGCCTATATCATTATTATAGAGATAGTAGTATAGCCTATATATATATAATATATATATATATATATATATATATTATATATATATATTATAATATATATTTTAACTATATATATATATATACCTATACACTTATACCTATTAATACGCTTTATATATATATTATATTAACTTAATCACTACTAAAAATATTAATTTGTCCTAAGTGTTCCATTGTCCTATGTACATATGTAATCTTAAAAACTATTATACTACAAGTAAAATAAGGACATACATTTTCGAAGCAGCCGAAACGTTAGGCCTGAACGTATAATTTTAATGTAATAAATGAGTAATAATATTAACAAGTAATATGTTCGTGTTAAATGATAAATTCTATCAAAAATTCTAGCAATTCTTCTACAGTTCATATAACGGGGTCAATAATATTGTAAGCGGGGTCTGTACGCGTATGTAATCGCAAAATTTCGCTGATTTACGCACGTGCACGAGAGAAATAAATACTGTCACATTATATTTAGGAGTTCTGGTTTATACCTATATACTATATAAATATATATATATATTACTTTAGTAATATATTAGTGAGGTGTAGTTTTATATATTAATATACTAATTATATATATACACTAGTCATCAATTGTATATCATAAGTATTTATCTATTATATATCTATATATATCATATATATTAAATATATAATTATATATATTTATAATAGGTATACTGGATATAAACTGCGCACCACTTGGTGTGGCTCGAAAGCCGACGCGCGCGAAATGAGCGTGTGGCGGATGTTACAATACCCCGTAGGTGAGAATTAATAGTGTGACGGAAGGAACACACCGAGCGACATATCCTCATTAATTCACTCAAGAGCGGGCGGGGGTTCGCGAGACACCCCTATTCTGAAATGGAGTCTACCGCGAGGGGTGGCGGTAAATAATCGTAGCCTACTCGGCCTGTAATGTTCACTTACTTCGTGGAAAGTGAGGCCGAGAGACTATGTTCTCGAGAACACTAACCTTGCCATCGGGGCGGTATAGACATACCCTTGTGGTGTATTTCATTAGTTTATTAAACACCACACTGACATAGTTTTTAAAAGGGCAGCGATAATGTGTTTAACGCATGAATTAAATAAGTTATAAAATTTATTTCCAAGAAAATTTTATAAACTTTTGTAAAATCTGCTTTTTTTTTATTTTTTAAAAGTGTCATCAGTACTAACTCCTTTTACGCTGATCTCAAAATGTATCCTTTTTTTACTTCGTGTAGCTATACGTATATTAATTGTCTAAATACAATATAATACAAGTAATTGCAACGGACAATGAGAACACGCGTGAGTCAATATATATATAATAATCATACTAATATAATTCACTAAATATAATATATATATTATATGATATATAGTTTATATAATGATAAATTATAGAATTTATTATATAAGATTATATATATATATAAATTTATATATTTATATATTTCTTATAATATATATATAATGTAACCATTTCCGTTGTTCGTAAGGCCTTGAACTATACACTCTCTTTTAATCTTGCGTTCCTCTTAGGGCTTATGGGGCTTCTACTATACTCCCGAGCTTTTCTTGGCAGCGTCCCTGTTTGGGCACTTCTACCAATCACAGCTTTTGTTTGGCGTTCTTTCCTTGGGTGAAGGAGAAGGTTCGGCAAATTCACTTTAAGTTTAAAACATTATATAGCATTATGTTAATTTATGAATGTGGTCCACAATATTTTAATAAAGTGCATATGCTAGGAAGACTTTTGCAATATGCTCTGTCACTATAGTTTGCATTCCTCTATTTATTTTAGACAATTTCATACTTTTTTAATCACATTTTTTTTCTTTTTTGGATTATTTTTTTTTTCCAGAAGATTCCCTTTTAGTCGTTATTTTCACCATTTACTGAAAATATATATATATTTTATATATAATATTATATATATATATATATATTAATAATATTTTATTATTTTATTATTATTTTTTATATTGTTATTTTTTATTTATTTTTTTTATTTATATTATTATATATGGTCAGCTTATTCCTTTAAAATGGAAGGTTTTAATAAAAGTCATTTGAAACTCTGCACATTCGCACGAATCCTACTTGTGCAATTTCTCTCTGCAGTTGTTACGTTGTTATTGCTATTAAACTTTTTTTCCAAAATAGACGTTTTTTTTTTTAGCTGAATTAGTTTTTCTCATTATGAAAATTTTATTTGCAATTTTATATTATTTTCTATATTTTTTTTTCTCTTTTTTTTTTTTTTAAAAAAAAATTTAATTATATTTTTTTTCATTAGGGGCTCGATTGCCGAACGTTGGGACGAGGGGTTTAGGACGTGAAGTCCTCCTCCGTTCGTCCCCGCTGAGGCTGAGAGACCTTCCTGACTCTTTTTCCATCTTTGCGAATTTAATCTTTGGGTATTCCTTTTCGTTTAAAAAATAAAAAAAAAAAACTTATTGGCAACCTTAACTTGCACTATTGCCTTGAAATATATCGATTTGTTTTATAAAATCGAATTTACTATTTCGTTCGTTTTTATTTATACCTCTGTGAATACGAATATTTCGAGAATAGTTTATTTATATATTTTTTTAAATATATATTAATTATATATTATTAAATATTATATATATTATATATATATATTATATATATATATATATTATATGAACTTTCGTCCTTTTAAAGGATGTTAACCGATATATATATCGAACGAGCGATGTAATCGATTTTTTTTTCGATTATTTCAAGGCAATATAGAGCGACATGGTTTAAAAAAACGTTTTTTAATTTTTTTTAAAACTAAAAGGAATACCCAAGATTAATCGCAAGATTGGTCAAAGAGTCAGGGTCTCTCGGCCTCAGCGGGGACGACGGGGGGGGCTTCGTCCCCCCTCTGTCCCACCGTCGGCTCGGCCTTAATAAAATAAATAAAAAAAATGAAAAACCAAAATTAACATATACATTAACATGATATAAAAGCACATGTGGCACTTTTCTCTCTTCTATTGGAGTTTTAAGTTAACAACGTCACAGTGTAATGGTTAGACGATTAGGGTTCAGCGATATTTCGATATCATGTTTTTTTATGTAACATCCTTTTAAAGGGAAAGTGCCTATATATATATATATTATAATATATATACTATATATATATATATATATATATATATATATATATATATGTTATATATATTATATATATATATAATATATAAATATAATATATATATATATATAATATATATTAATATATTAATATATATATATAATAAATTTTAAGGAACCGAAAACCCAATAAAAGGTCTCTAAATAGGCCTTCCAATCATATTACTCCCAGATGTTATTACTCGCATTATAATTTTATTTATATTTTTTTTTATTTTTTTACATTCTTATTTAAATTTTACCCAGGATTCCAAAAATGTATTCCTTTTCCGTGTAGCTATTGTGCTGGTTTTTGAGATAATATTCATTTAATTTTTTTTTAATTTATCTTTTTTTTTTACATTTTCTGCCTAAAATTGGACCCCTGCATGACATTTCCAGCAATCGGTATTTAAAAACTATTAACTCGTTTACCTGTAGCATTAATAGTTTTAAGATACATATGAGACTAAATCCAGCAGACGCTGGCGCTCACTATAATATAATAATATAATAAGGAATACTAATATTGCTGGAATGTCACTGAGTCACATATATAATATAATATATATATAAGTTTGCCTATTTTGACCATACTTATAGGAAATGTTAATAAATAAAAATAAAAAATAATAAAAAATATATATAAAAAATAAAATTAAAAATATAAAAAAATTATTAATAATTCATCACTAATAAATATAAACTCACAATGTTACAAAATAAATGGATAAAAGGAAATTACTAGTATTTATTTGGTAAACCTTAGGTAAAATTATCATATAATACATAAGTAAAATATAATGTATAAAAAAAATAATAATTAATAATAAAATAAATAAGATAATTATTATTGTTATTATATATAAATAAATAGATATATAGTAAATTAATATATAATAATATATGATTAGTAATATATATATATTATATATATAATATATATATATAAGTAGTACCGCATATATTATAAGTAGACATATCTTATTAATATATATATATATATATATATATTTAAAATATATTTTAGGTTTTACTCGTTATTATATAATAATAAATAGACTTTATTACTATATATATTATTTTATAAATAATTTATTGCCTTATATATAATATACGTGCTATACACACTATATAATAGTAGTATATATATAGGCTCGAGCCGACGGGATACTAATAGGGGGTATACCGGTATAATAATATATATATAATATAGTATATATATATATAATAGTTTATTCCATATATACCTATATATATATACGTATTATATGAGGAGGGTAGCGATATATAATATATAAGGATAACTCATATATATACCTAGGTCAGCTTTTTCCCGATTACTGCCCGTCCATATGTATCTTAAAACTATTAAGCTACAGTAAAACGGAATACATTGCTGAATGCTGGTCCAAAGTTTGCCCCTGGAAAATGTAAAAAAAAAAAAAAAAAAATATATATACTAATATAATCTCAATAACTACAATAGCTATCACGCGAAAGGATACAATTTTTGGGAATCCTGTAAAATTTCACATAAAGAAAATGGTAAAAATTAATAATAATAATTAAAAAAATTTTGTTAAATAAATAAGTAATATGATTAGAAGGCCTATTTAGAGACCTTTTATTGGTTTCCCGATAAAATAAATAGACTTCGTATTAAATTTTTGCTTTTTTTTTTTTATAAAGAATACCCCAAGGGTATACCGGCAGCAGACCAGATGGCAAGGAGTCGGGGGTCTACTCGGCTCATCCCCGGGGAACTACGGGGTTAGGACTAATCCCCCCTCCGGGGAGGGTCCCTCCGGAACCACCGCTCTTTGGTATTTGGGTGTCCGCGGGGGTTCCTCCGCCCTCCCTACGGGTAATGGAAAAACGTCCCCCCTTCGTTCTCCCACCGTCCGGGGCTCGAGCCCCTAGTGGTGGCCGTAGTAAAGCAAAAATTTAATGAAAGATACTCATTTATTCTTTATCGAGAAAACCACAAAAAAAGGTCCTCTAAAAAATCAGGCTGTTGCTAAATAAATGAGTGGTTCCGCTGATAATTAAGATCCACCGCCACTAATAATTTTTTACTTATTATTATTAATTTTTTAAACATTTTCTTATGTGAATTTTTACGAGGATCCAAAAATGTATTCCTTTCGCTGTAGCTATTTGTAGTTTGAGATTTTTTTTTTTTTTTTTTTTTTTTTTTTTTTTTTTTTTTTTTTTTTTTTTTTTTTTTTTTATACACATTTTCCCCAACGCAGGGCACAATTTGGACGACAACGAGCATTGCCAGCAATGTATTGTCTTTTACTGTACATTAAATAGTTTTTTTAGATACAGAAATTTATTTAATCGAAGAAGCTGGACCATAATATATAATATATATTATATGATTATATATAATATATATAATATATATTATATAATATATATATATATATATATAATAGTATATATTATATATATATATATATATATATACCTTATTAATTATAATAATTAAGGTGAAATTACAATAGGGAATCTTTGTAAGACAAAAGCCAAATGCATTGTCATTAGAGTATGGCAACTGTAGAGGCTAATTTGCCGGTCTCGTGCATACTCATTTCAACCCTCGGGTGAAGCCTCCATACTTTTATACCTTATCCTATTCATTTAAAATTTTCAAATTTTCGCGCTTGCTTTCTTTACAAAGAAAAGAAGACGCCACAACAAAGGGCGAAGCTTGGCGGCAAAAGTGCCCCAGCCCTGGCACAGTCGCGCTACTCACGGGAAAGATCCAGCCAGCTTAACAGCCCAGCAGATCAGCCTCCTTTGATAGCTGTAGCGTGCTCCCACTGTAGAATGGAGGAAGTTGTTCCAAGTCCGATCTCGGTGCCGACTCCTCACCGACACTGAGAAGCTTACAAACCTCACCGCGATCCTTGCCTACCTATAGCGCGATCGAACCCTTAAACAGGTCAATTTTTTAGAGATTAGGGAAATTCTTTCTTGCCATTTTTTTATTTGTTTAGGTGTTTTGATATTTATGTTGTGTTAAATCAATAATTCTAACGGACATCTTTGTTTGCCATAGAAAGTCTTACTCATTTACTAACTATTGATTCAGTCCAGCAAGACCCGCCGCCACGCACCACGCCCCTCCGACAAGATCAGAGCCACAACAGAAGCGATAATTCTGTCAAGTCTGTCCAGGTATCGTAGAGACTAACATACACAGCCGACTATTATGTCAATAGATATAGCCACCAATTCAGACACTCTATACGAGTATATGGCGTACTTTATTTGTAGATTCTATTCAATCGCGCCCCCCCATATTAGATGCTTGAGTGCAAGCTCAACATATGTAAATGTTTTTATTGTCATTTCATTTTGATACGAAGTTGAAGTGATTTCAGACCTAGAACATAATCACAGTGGTGAAAATGCCCAGAGTGACAACGTGCAACCATTGGCATATATTTTGGCAAATACCCTAAAGTGACCCTTAAAACCCTTAATTTAGAGTCAGATAGTGCCTAAATTGCGAAAAATTTCAAATTAATCGAAAAAATTCCGTTACTTTCTCGTCAGTTCAGTGCTTACAATGGTGATGTGGATAAAGTAAAATAAAATTATTCGAGTCAAAATTAAAACGTGAAGAACAAGCTTCTTATTAATCTCATTTTAAAAAAATAAGAAAGAAAGTCGTTATTATTTCGAAAGCGAAAATTCAAATCCAAGCTCTTCGAATTAGGCCTAAAACACGCCTAACAGTTGAGCTCAAAGACTACAGAAAGCATGAATCAAACAAAAGTTGAGTTTTCGACAAAGCGAAGCCAACTCCCAAATTAAAATAAAAAGGAGGAAAGTCTCCAACCCCCAACTCCCTCACTTCTTGAGAAACCGGAGACGCATCTGATTCCCCATTGGAGGCAATCAAACCTCCCAACGAAAAAGACGTACAACCACTCAACAGACGAAAGGAAAATTTGTGTGTCCCATCAAACTCCCAGACTTCACCGAAAATGATGTTCAAATTTGGATAAAAGCGGTGACCAATCTTTTTAAGCTTTATGAAATAAAAAGTGACCAAGAAAAATTAAGATTAATAGCGCCAAAGCTCCCCATTCAGTTATTAGCCACTATCAAAATTCCAATCAAAAATAACACCTATAAAGAATTGGTGAAAACAATTAAAAGAACTCACTCAATATCAAAAGAACAAAATACAAGTGACGTCACCCAAATAAAACTGCGTGCCAACGAACTCCCAAGTCAATTCCTTTCTCGTCTAAGGGAGACCATCGGTGAAGGAAACGCGCAAAATCTCCTCAATAGAGAACCTACTTTGGTGAAAGAATTTTTTCTAAAAAGTCTACCTCCAACGGTATATGAACATCTCCACAAAATCTCATCATGTGTAAGTATACACACCCTCGCATACATGGCCAACGCTGTGTACGAAATCGAAAATTAGAAAATAAAAAGAAAAACAATGAACAGCCTCTGGCAACAACACCCCGCCAACACTCGAAATTTAGGCTGCGCGATACAGGAGAAACAAAGCAGCTTCTCACCCAAGCATCTCCAAACCCCCTTTCCCCCATCCAAATAGTGGAAATTACTTTAAAAATTCAACCGCAGAACTTCGTAAGTGCAAAATAAAAATATTTCGAGGATAAAATTAAAAACATTTAAATTGCAAGAAGAAAAACTACTACTACTACTACTACTTACTACTACTACTACTAACTGACTACTACTCTACTACTACTACTACTACTACTTCACTACTAATAATATAATAATAATACAATAATAATAATAATAATAATAATAATAATAATAATAATAATAATAATAATAATAATAGTAAAAATAAAAATAAAAATAATAAAAATAAACAATAGTGATAAATATGCGGCGTTGGAAATAGAACATAGAAGTGAAAAAAAAAAAAGTTGTGATAAGTGAAACAGGACAAACGTAAAATCTCTGTAAATGGCATAGCATGCGCCATCTTGTGTTAAAAATGACAACTAAAATTCTGATAAAAATAATCAAGTTAAAAATATTGCAAAATAGTACAAATGTTATTTCAAAAATAAAGCCAAAAACGGCAAAATGTAAATTAAAGGTTTCCAAATTGGTAAGGTTTTGTCTTATAATTCTATTATCTCTTGTTGCATGTCAATTATCCATTTATTTATATATATTATGATTACTATAGAATAGTCATTGAAAGATTTTTTTCAAATAGTCCAAAATCTCAAACGGAAAATAAATCCGTCCTTTGAGTTGCCATCTAGCGCTATATAATTAAATATGCAAACTGCCACAAAATATTATTTCGTCAAAGATCAAAATAAATAAATAATAAATTTAAAATGAAAGTTACTTCTAATTTAGTAATAAATTCAATTAAAATTCATCAAAAATTGGTTACTTAAATAAAATTGAAATATATCAACAAAATTTTCTTTAAAAGATGACTCTGTACAATTCTAGCGAGATCGCGCGGGGTAAACTTTGAATAGCAAACTGTTCCGCCGCTGCCCCAGTGACGAGTAGGGAGATGGCGAAGGAGTTTAGGAAAGGTTAAACCGTCAAGTAATCTACACGGGGATGTAAAGTAAAAGCAATAATAAATTGTCTAACAACCAAAAAAAAAAAAAGAAAAAAAAAAAGAAAAAAAAGGAGAGAAATTTATGGAGACAAAGGTTGAGGCAGTCTGATTCATGAATAAGGAGAAAGCCGAAAATTAACCTCGTTCTAAGAATTCAAAATCCTTTTTTTTTAATCCTTATACAACAACAATGAGAAAAAAATCAAGATATCCCTTTCATCAATAATTAGTCATCGCAAAAATACTATTATCATATTGAATAATTACGATCTTATTAAAAGTTAAAACTTTTCTTCGGTGAGCGGTATGTTTGCATGAAACTATGTAATGCTTTAATTAAGGTCTTTTTCAAATTTAAAAGTTCGGAAAAAGCGACTGAAAGGTACAATGTCTGACGACCGAAAATGAAATTAAAAAAGGTGTATAAATATTTTTTAAACATTAATGAAATTCATAAAGAAAAATAAAAATTTTAGTAACAATTATTTCATGAAACAAGCCTATAAAATAAGATATTCTATATTTTAGAGAAAATTATATATATTTTTTTATATCAAAGATGATTAAAATTTTATTAAAGAAACCCATGTCAAAGCAACCGAGCTCTTAACGAGACTTGCTACAATTATACTCGATGTACATGTAACCGCTAGCTGCGCGCCATTAGCGTAAAAACAAAATGCAAATCCTGAAATTGTATAGCGAAAGGCTCCTCTTAAAATTTATGAATGTATAATTCAGATTATGCCGCATGATAATATTAAGACTCATTTTCTTTTCCTTTTTCAAACATCTTACTCTCGTAGCCCAAAAATCTTTCTTTTAATGTTAAGATGATCAGAAAAATATTGGCTGAATATTTATTAATAAATAAGGTGAATGATGTTGATCAAAATGACGAAGAAACTGAAGCTCCTGACGAAGTGACAGAACCAAAAACCACGCTTTCTCATACGAACACTGTGATTGGTCCTCCCATCAGCGAACTGACCAATCAGAGCAAAGCTTCCAAACGACCTTCGACTGGAGCAACCAAAATCTCTCCTCGCCTGTCACCCAGAAAGCGCCATCTATCGGCCAACAACAACAACAACAGTTCTCGCACTCCCAACATACAAATATGGTTACTGTGAAAATGACCTTCAAATGAAAAAAAAAAGGCAAAAACAGAAAATCCTTCATTAAACATAGGAGAAAGCAGGAATGGAATATCATTTTGAACTCAACCATTCATAGGGAAAGATTCGCAGGTGTGAAATGATTGGATCTTAAACTGCATTTGAAAAAACGCAAGGTTAATAAGAAACCCTCTTACCGGATAGGTTCCATTGCCAGCAATCAAACGGTGGAAACATTAGCTTCACCTCTGAGAATGTGACATTGAAAGTGAGTTCGAGACGAGAACCGATCGGAACGATAAGAAAAGGGTTAGAAGATTGAAAAAAAAAATACAGAGAAAACCAGTATCTCAGACGAAGATTACCATGTAATTAAAAAAACATGTCGCTATTATAAATAACAAACGGTTCTTATTTTTAATGAGAGTTTTCTTTCTCCTTTCTAAAGTTAGGTTGTTTCCAAAATTCCTTTTCCTTTCCTACTTTCCTCCATTATGTTGTAACTTATTAATCAGAAAGTTTGGGTATTGGAAAAAAAACTAGTGAAACTATCACAAACATACTCTCTACTACGCGTATCCAGCTGTCGTTTGTGATGTAGAACAGTTATTTTTTTTTCCCTGACTCCGAGGGCCAATCAACCAGTTCTAAGGTGAAATTACAATAGGGAATTGCTTTGTAAGACAGAATAGCTGCAATTGTCAATAGAAGGTATGCACTTCGTAACGGAAGGCTAATTGTGCCGGTCTCGAATCGTGTGCATTTACTGCATCTTCCGCAAAAACCCTCGGTGAAGCCATAGCCATAAACTGTATACTACCGATCTATTAATTTAAATTCAAAATTCTTCCGCGCTTCTTTCCTATTACGAAGAAAGGAAGACGC
>JABUQX010086661.1:0-2500 GCA_015478945.1 Trachelipus rathkii
TTAAAGTATATTAAGATGGGGCCTATTGTGAGGTTATGAGAAAGAATATAGAGGTGGGTGATGACAGGGAGACATAGGGTTATATAAATATGATACAGAGTGGAAGAAAGTAGCACCAGGCTAGCCCTACCAAATATATTATAAATAATGTGTAGCTGAATGACTTTGTTTATATTACATTCATTATGTGATTATTGATGAATTACGTGAGAAAGAGAGTATTTTCACAGAGATTGGTAAACGATGAAAATTGTGACATGACAGTTATTACAAAGAAGGTATGAAACAAGACCTCAGATAAAGAGTAAATTTTATGGTTGTTGATTAGTAAGCTACACAAGTATCCATGGCAAAAGGAGTATGATTAGTAATAGTGAAAATCAATATCCTTAGTAACAAGTGTTACTGATGATATTTAAATATTATACGGAATCATTTCATCGCCTATGGATTGAAATAGGAAAGAACGGATGATGCAGTAAGATGAAAAAGGTAAATTGATCTACCGAATGTAAAAGAGCTGCATCAGCCGAGATGCAGCAATTTTAATAAATCTTTGAGTGAGTGTAGATGATACCAAGGGGCTAAATAACCGTTGTTATGTATAGATGTGAATAAGAGACTATGGCTAATAATAAAATGATATATAATAGTAATCTATAAATACAATGTGTTTATATATTGAGAACAATACTTAGCTGAGATAGTGGTTTAAGGTTGTGAGTAAACTTGTATAAAATAGAGAAATCGAATTCGATATAAGATAGTGCAAATATAATGGTATATATATATAAAGGCCTATATATATGAGTTAAAGAAAGGTAGTAATAGAGTGAGAATCATGACACTAATATCTGAATGTATGGTCATTAGTGGATAAAGTGAATAGTATGATAGTTGGTTGGTTATATAGCGAATGCTATGGTGGTGATGTGCTGGAGAATGTAGAACTCGGGGAGAACGAAGAAAAAAGTAGGATATTGACCTACGTAATAAAGGATAATTAGTACCTTTAGAAGATAGTGAGAAATATGTAGTAAATTATAGTAGCAGAGGCGAGAATAATAATGATTACATAATACAATGAATGGCGTGGGTATTATATGGGAGGTAATTTGTGAGGCAGCCTGGCCAGTAGAATTGACATTCACTATCATATTGATGAGATCCATATATTGTAGGTAGTCCGTTTGCATCTCACATTTGAAAGCTCCTAAGTGAGTATAAGATTATTTTCTGACTGTAGGGAGTTCTCGCTAAAAGGTTTGGGTGATTAAATAGCTGCCTTTCTCTTGACTGCATCCTATTCTTCTACTAGCTAAGTAGAATATTAATATATATATATATATATATAATATATATATATATATATATATATATATATATAGTATATATATATATACAATAAATATTTAAACTTATATATAAATATATCTATATATAATATATCATATATATATATATATATATATATATATATATAATATATATATATATATATATAATATATATATATACTATATATATATATATATACTATTTATAGTATCTATCTATATATATACTACTTATACTCATATATCCCATATATATATATATACTTATATACTCACCACCTATAATACCATTACTACTATATTAGTACTACTACCACTATATACTCATCACTATACCTACACTATACCTTACCTACTACTACATATACTATACTCACTATACCATATATACTCTATAATATATACTCACCCTATACTCATCCACTACTTCCATAACTCCATATACTACCCTAACATATATAACCTACTACTATACTATCACTATATATATAAATCCACTACCCTACCTATACTCACTACAATTACTCATCCTCACTCCACTACCCGTACTATTATATATATCTATATATAAATATATGATATTAATATATAATATATATATATATATAATATATATACATATATATATCTATATATATATATATATATATATATGATATATATATACTATATTATACTACCCTAACTCCATCAAATACTCATATATTCAACTACTTACCTACTCTAAATAAATATACCATATCTCATCACCTACTCACCATATATACTACTATACTTCATATAATATACACTACTACTCACTCACCTACTATCATCACTATATTACCTCTTATATATATATCATATATATATCTACCCTCATCAAATATACTATACTATACTATATATATATATATATATATAATATATTATTATATCACTATATATATATATATATACTATATAATATATATATACTATAACCTACTACTATATATATATTTACATTAATTTTTTTTATAGTATATTTGAATAAAAAGATTTTACTTTATTTATTTCTTTAATGATTTTGGAAATAAATTGTGATTTTCATCATGAAGACTCAGCAAAGTATACTAAGGTTGAATTTTTAGCTTTGAGAATCACTCGAAAGCAGTATTTGATGTTTTTTTTTATATTTTCTC
>JABUQX010086661.1:7500-41601 GCA_015478945.1 Trachelipus rathkii
ATATATATATATATATAATATATTATAATATAACTTATACGTATATATATATATATTCTTTTTTTCACTTGCGCAAGTGTGTGATAAAGGCAGAACTCTATATCAAACATAAAAAAAACAAAATATGTGCACACTCTAAAACAAATATTTCAGACTGAAGGTAAAGTTACAAATCCCTATCATTCAATATAAGTCAATCGCGTCAAACCACACCAACAAAATTAGCCAATCACGTCAAACCGAGCCTTCAAAATTAGCCAATCATTGAGTAGAATCACATGTGAGTTCAACACAAGGTAATACACGCTTAGAATTTTAAAAACTACGATTCGAGTTAATCACAGAAGCTAAACAAGTTGAAAACTCAAATATGAGTTAACCCCAAGAGAATGTCCATTTTTGAAAACTCATTAATGGGTTCACCACCGTTAAGGGGTTAATATCTCTGATATTATTAACTGAGTAAAGTTTCTCTTTACGTCTGGTACTATCTGGTTTTGCTGGATAGATGTTGGTTTCTCCAACATACACCTGTGTTAATTTTGTTAGTACATATTGACAAACTGAGGTACTATTTGGTTTATCCAATTAGATGTTGGTTTCTTCCAACATATACCTGAATTAGTTTCTCTAGTACGAACTTAGGTACTATTGGTTTAGCCAATTAGACGTTGGTTTCTTCCAACGTATACCTGTATAGGTTTCTCTTATACAAAATTGAGGTACTAATTTGGTTTCACCGAATTAGATGAAGGTTTCTCCCTCATACACCTTTATTTAAGTTTTCGGGTTCTCCTTAAATTTATTTGCTGTTGTCGCTGGTAAATAAAATTGTGTGTATTGTTAAAAATCCTTCCTTTATATATTATGTACGATCCTTCATGCATTCTCCGAAGAGCAAACTGTTAGACCAGAGTTACCATTAATATCAGTTTATGTAAATAAATAAATAATAAAAACGTTATTTTTTTAATAGCTTTTCTCTTGAATCCTGTCACTACTGGCTAATTTATTGTTTAAAAGGTTGACATCATTAAGTAAGGTATAAAGGGTTGTATTCTCTTAAAATCGTCGAAAAGATTTGAAGTTACTTATCAAAGGTATTTAAAAATCTGCTTCTACTTATTGAAAAGGTTATTTGAAAAGTCTTACAAATCTAAACTACTTTCATTGGTAGCTAGCGGTGTGGACTTTTATTGAGATATTGTAGTAACCCTTTTAGACTTTTATTGAGATATTGTAGTAACCCTTTTAGATTTTATTAGATATTGTAGTGACCCTTTTAACAAGTTTAGCAGAATAATTTATTTGTTTAAAACCTTTACTAACCCATTCCCTGCGGCAGCCTAAAAACTGAAGTCGACAAGTCCTACATATCGTCACTACCGCAAAATTGACGTAACCCTTTATATAGCGTCGCAGCAATATTACGAATTTCGCTAGTGACTAATTATGGTTTCCACCGCAATTTCACCATTATTTTAGTGATATATATATAGTTGCTACCGCAATATTATATATATATATATATTATATATATATATATAATATTATATATATATAATATATAATATAATATAATATATATATATATATAATATAATATATATATATATTTATAATATAATATATATATATATTATATACCACTATATCTATATATATAAATATATATATATATATATATATATATATACTATATATATATATATATATATATATAATATATATATATATATATATATATATATATATATATATATATATATATATATATATATATTCACCTTATTCACCATCCCCTATATATATATATATATATATATATATATATTATTATAGTATATTTATTTTTTTTTTATAAATTAAATATATATATATATATATATATATATATATATATTAATATATTATATATAATATATATATATATACCTATTATTATATAATATTATATATATATATATATAAATATATATATTATATATATATTATAATATATATATATATATAATAATATATATTCACCTTATTCACCATCCCCTCTGTAGATCTGTAATGACCTGTCAGGTGTCGCCTCTGCGAACCTCCTCCAGTGGTTTCTATCTTCGTAAATTCTTCTCTCCTCCACATCCACCATGACAATCCTCTGACGTTCATCGCATCTTCCAACGACATCCTTCCATCTTTTTCTTCGGTCTTGCCCGCAGAGTCTACGGCCCACTGCGTCCATTCCAGCATCCTTCTTGGTCCAGTTTCCTCTTCCATTCTCTTGAGTTGTTCATTTACCATCTCAGGTGATTCTGTTGTGTATTTTTAGTTTGATCAATTCTCAAGCTCTCTCCGTATTTCCTCACTTCTCCGCCTATCTCTCAGGGTAACTCCTTCAATCAACCTCAGCACCCTCCATCTCCACCGCCTCCACTCTTCTCATTTGTGTTGTTCAGTGCCCAGCATTCCGATCCGTACCCTAGTAGTGGTCTCAGTATTGTTCTGTATTATCACCATTTTCACTTCTTTTGGTAATAAGCTGTTTTCTTTCAGTACTGCGGTATAATGCTTCCAAACGGTTCTGAGAGAACTTCTTTAATCCTCTCACTACTCTCCTCCCTGACTCCTTTCCCTCCATCATCACTCCCAAGTTTTGAATTTATCCACCTGTTGTAGTCCTCTTCCTTTCTATATTGATGTTCAGTTCTGTTCTTCTCTAGCTATTCTCATTACCTCCGTCTTCTCCTTGTTCATCTTCATAATTTCTCCCATTTGGGCATCCCATCCCTGCAGGTCCGCTCCCTCGCCTTCTATCAATGCTGCATCATCTTGTGTTATAGTAGTGTAGTGCTCATTGTCTTACCTGTCTACATATTCTTCTTCAGTTCCGTAATCCATGTATTAATATGAATAGCAGGGCGAGAGGCACACTGCCCTGTCTCACTCCTGAACTCACCTCCAAACCATCCTTTTTCTCTTACTTCTCCCCTTATCTTAATTTTCTTGTACTGCAGTATGTACTTTTAATTGCTCTTTGTAATTGCATTCATACTTGTTCGTCCAGTGCTCGCCATAGCTTTTTCCTATCAATCCTATCAAAGGCTCATAAGAAGTTCTACAAAAAAAAAAAACCCCGCCCCCCCAAAAAAAAAAATAAATTCTTTTTTTTGCTAATTTTTTCGTTTCAATTTTTCCAATTTCTAAAAAAAAATTTTTTTTTTTTTCTTTAATTCCAAATTTTTTTTTTTTTTTCAATTTCATGTAGAAATTGGGGTTCCATGTGTACTTTTTCCCGCCTGAAGCCCATACTTTGGCCACTCCTAGTTTATCTCTCAACTTTGATTTCTCAGTCTCCTTTCCAATATTCTCTCGTATATTTTGCTAGCAAACATTCAGTAAAGCTATCCCTCTGTAGTGTTACAAATTCTTTTATCTCCTTTCTTATAAATTAAGGCAAATCACCGCTCTACTCCATTCGTCAGTTATTCTCTCTTTGTCCCATATCTCATTTAGTAATTCTAGTAGCCATATTTCCACTCCTTCTCCAGTCTTTATATAATATATATATATATATATATATATATATATATATATATAATTATATATATATATATATATATATATATATAAATATATATATATATATTATTTATATATATATATATTTTATATATATATATATATATATATATATATATATATATATATTATAACAGAATTATTATATATATATATATATATATATATATATATATATATATATATATATATATATATATATATATATATATATATATAAGAATTAGTAATATAAAATACCTTTTATCCGAATTAGTAATTTGTAAGTTACTATTATATATACCGGTTTATATCCACAAAACAATTTTACACACAAGCAAGCATGCATGCTATCAGAAATACTGGACATGGAGGCTTGCTTTTTTGTATTGATAAAGCAGCAAGGTAGTACAAAAAAGTTGCCAATTAATGTTTTATACGCTGAACTCGTTCCTTTTTCACTTTATTGTGTCAAGAATTAAATATAGGACCTACAGCAATATTAAAAAAGTGGATTTTCAGATAGAGCTATATTAAGGTTCACCGCAATTTGGGCCCATTTTTTGGTGGCACTAAATATAGTTTCACCGCAGGGAATGGGTTAATTGTAGTTTCATTTTTTTTTATGAAAAAGCCAGTTTATTAAGTGACAGGAGAAACTTAGTATTAATTACAAGAATATTATAGCGTTGAAAGATTATTTCAAATAGTAGTAAAAAGAAAAAAGATTAAATCTAATCTTAATGAAGTTGAATAATATTAAAGTGGTTAACATAAAAAGCGAAAGAAACTTAATATTTAGTGATGATAAAACTTTTAAATGAACTTCTTGATTAAAGATTTAAGCAAAAATAATGAACATATTTGTAGTCATAATATTAATAATTAGTGAAAATAATAAAGGATAGATAATAAATGAAAAGGATAGGGAGTTAAATTATTGCTGTAAAGGAGAAAAATGCTTCTGTAAAAAGTTCGATTATTGCTATAAAATAATCTGGAATAGAAAATGGAAAAGAAAGAAAATTAGAAAATTAATGGCTTCAGTAACAAAAATAATGATAATGACAGTAGCATTAATATTGGCAACATATTTGGAATAATAAATATGTAAATATTTGAATATTCTTTGTCAGGAACAGTTAATTTAGTTATCCCTTTAAGTTTAAAGTTTAGAGTAAATATTAAATTTAGTAGTCGTTTTTGAATTAAGTTATTTTTCATTTAAAAAGTAACTAATAATTTAATGTTTAAATTGATTTTGCCAACAGATTTAAGTTAAGTTACTTAAAGATTTTTGAGAGTTTAAATAATTATTGTAAGGACAAACTATTCTAAAATTAAAGTTGAAAGTAAAGTTAAAACGTTTTTGAACAGGTAATTTGTTATTTAATGTTGATCGAATATAGGATAATAAATTTATTTTATGACAGACAATAGGATTGTAAATGTTAAGATGATTCAATCGGAAGTCGGGAAAATTTTTTTCTTTTTGAAAAAGAAATGAGTAATTTTTATGTTGATAATATAGTAATTTTTTTTTGAGTTGATGATTTAACTGTTAAGATTTTGTAAAAGATTATGGAAACATTGAGTATTGATGAATATTAGAAAGTTAAGAGTTATTTATTTAGGCTATTTTAAGATGTAACCTCAAGTTGAGAATATGATGAAATGAATTTAACTATGTTGGAGGCATAACGGAATGTTAAGTTGTTGAATTTTATGTTATTTGGGAAATCTGTTGCAACAGTGGCTTTGGTAGTCGGACTAGGTAACATTAGTTGCGCTACTGTGTCTTGCGGTTATATACTCACTGATTAAATTCAAGATAGCATCAGTCTCTAAGGAGAGGTTGTCATGAGTCCGCTTTAGAAATTTTGGATGGTAAGATGCATTATGCCATTAAAATTTCGAGACAAATTTAGTTAAGTTGTAAAATGAAATAGATTTGACATGGAAAAAAATCACAGAAATGATAGGAGCGGGGAAAGAAGAGTAATGGAGAAGGAGACACGAACGGGAGAGGACCTCGGATGTAGGGATGGCGAAAAAAAAAACACAAAAAAAGTTTAAGAAAGAGAACAGGTGAAATGGAGAAGAGATCGAAGGAGATATGTCACCCTTGTGAAGTAGTAGTAATGAATACGGGTGGACTGATACAGCAGGAGAAACTGAGGAGACAAGATAGGCGAGAAGGGGAATTAGAGAGCAGAGGGGGGATAGATAGGAGGGGGAGAGGTAGGTATGGAGGACACGACCATGAAGGGAAGCCGATACGGATAGATTGGGCGAGAGGAGGAAGAGACAAGAAATACCGGGGAGTTTGACACTGAGTAAGGACGAAGAGGGAGAGTGTAGGAGGATGGATAGCGAACATCGGACTATCGGGAGATGCGAGCGTGGAGAGTTGATAGTTACACGAGGACGGAATGGAGTGAGGGCGAATGTGGATTAAGACAGTAGGAACACAGAGAGAAGAATGAACATGTCGAGCTGGAGGAAAATGGGGATAGGGGTGGACGGAAGATGTAAAATACGGAGAAAAAGGAAAAGAGAGAGACGAGAGAGAGTGAGGGGACAGGAGAAGGGGACTGGAGATAGTACACATGAGAAAAGATCAGAGCAAAGTAAGATTGGTGAGATGAAGAACTGGGAGACATAAGAGAGACGTCGCGGGAAGTATTGAAGAGACGAATCAAACATTGAGATCACAGTGGAAGTATCGACACGACATGGCGGAGATCCTCTAAGCTGTGAACGGTCAACATTGTGGACTCTACCCCGGACCCTATTATCCAGCGTCCTCCTACCAGTCCTTTATTCCACTTTCACATTCAGAGATAGCCAATCTCAGCAAGGCTGTGATGATCCCACCAGCAAACCATACTCGCGGTCCCACCGCGATATGCGGGAGCAGAGAAAAAAGGGGTTAAAAAAAAAAAAGAATAGATGACTGAGAGTGGCGATGAAGGGGATACAGACTGAGAAAGGATGGGAAAGCGAGAAGAGGAGGAGGAGAGTGATGAGATGAAGGGTGGAGGATCCACATTTTGCGAGCGAATTGTATACTCGGGTTTTTTTACCTCAACCTCACCTCGTCTCTTCAAAAGCACACAATCACAGAGACAAATGTTTACCGTTCGCGCCAAAAGACGGTTATGGCCGCACTGTTCACTGCTTATTCACGCTTCCCCTAACTCCATGATATGCTTTTGAACGCCGTGCCTGCGCCATGCGCAGAGTCACCGTTAGGGCCATCACTACTGAGCACTTGCAACGCGTCCCCATCCCCAACAGATGCAATATGTCCATCACTCTCGTTCATTCTTTATCCCATCCACATCCGTTGTATATACCTATTTATGATTGTCATGGACTCAGCAACGACCTAACACCGTCGGTTCACTTCGAGCCTCACAAAAATCCCCGCGCGGTAGGTCCGTTCCCAGGATTACTAGCAAGCACGAGCATCTCAAAGAAAACCTGGGATCTATGGCCTGCACAGCTCAAGTCTCGACCCACCTACACTCTTTTTGTTTGCACATGGTTTATATTCATGTTATTCTTCATATTCATCAGAAGAGAAGAGTTATTGGAAGGAATTCAAAATGTGACCCATAACAGAAGAAGAAATTTATTGCTGTTTTTCGATTCACTGCTCTGTGCTATTTGATCTCGTGTGTTTATTGTTTTTGGAACTATCTTTCTTACGCCATTGCAATTCTTTTTCAAGCATTTTTCTGTGCTTTAATGTCATTTCCAATTACGCGAGATTCTTTAGAAATTGGGTTCGCTTTTTGATCCCTGTTGAAAAAAAGCCGCTTTTTTATTCTACAAGAGAAGGGGTTACTTTAGGTTTTGATAATACAAATTAAATTTATGCGCGAAACAAATTTTTTCTCCTTTGATTTGCTCTATATGATACAACTTTGTTTAAGGAGAAATTTAGGTTTTACCTTACCTCTTTTCAAAGCGTGTTCTATAATATTGAGAATAATATTTTGTTTTATGGTGATCAGTCTTTTATACTTACTCTTATCTTTTATGTGAATATTTGTTGGCTCCGTTACAATATGACTATGGAAACTTTTTAGCCGCATAAAGAAACAAAATTAATGGATATACGTAAACTGAGAAAAACGCAAATCGTTTAAATATTTGAAACACGCACTAATGAATATGAAAGACAGAACCACATACCAACGCGAAGAGCAGCAGTCGCATTTGACGCCAGCAAGCGAGAGAAAACGATCAGCCAGCGGTCCGATACGATCGGTAAGAGAGAGAGAAGGGAAAGGGATGAGAGACGAGACGAGAGCAGGTGAATGAGGTGGAATAGAGGGAGAGAGAGAGAGAGAGATGAGAGAGGAAGAGAGAGAAGAGAGAGAGAAGAGGACGAGAGAGAGAACGAGAGAGAGAGGGAGAGAGGAGAGAGAGAGAGGAGAAAGAGGGAGAGAGAGGGGGAAGAGAGAGAGAGAGGAAGATAGAGAGAGAGAGAAGAAGCTTATCATGGGAAGCTGCACACACGCCCACAGGTGCGCATTTTGAAAGACAGTAAGACAATGTCCAGTCAATTAACAGCGTCAAGCATAAAAGTATCAGAACTTTTGATTTCATATAACAGTGTAAATTTTCAAGCCACTCATTGGTACAAACAGAAGCTCATTCTAAGTTATGAATACTTTTTTGTTATTTTTGTGACAAATTAGGAGGAAATAGCTGGAATATTTTTTTACATTTTAGCATTATACCTTAAAAATTTAATTTTATTATTGCCCCCTAAGATGTCGTATATATATATAGGCTTTGTAGAGGCAAACTTTTCCACATATAAGGCCGTTTGAACTTAAGTACTATGATTTTAAGTTTTTCCCACTCCACCCTATATATATATATGTATATATATATATAGTATATATAGGTATTATATAGATATATATATATATATAGATAGTATAATACTATTATATATATATATATATATATATATATACTAGATAATATATATAGATATAATATATATATTATATATGAGATTATACTATATAATATTATGAATATAATTATTAATATATATTAGGTATATATATATATATATTATGTAAGTAATAGCGAATGATATATTATATATATAGTAATTATATATAATGATATATATATAATATAAATAGTGGATAAGTATATAATGAAGTATATAAGTATAGTAGTAGTATATATTATATAGAGAATATGAAAATATATAATATATATAATATAATATATAAATATATAATATATAGTAGATATTTAATAGAGTAATTATATATATAATATAATTTGTGATAAAACTAGTTAATGCGTATGTAGTTGCGGCAGAGGTGTAATAATTTGTGTGCTAAGATAATTGATACTAAGGTTGATGAAGTTAACATAATACATGATAGCTAGGTTTATGATATATGATAATAATAAGTGATTAATGATGGATATCAATGCCTAATGACTGACGGGTATAATAATAGCTGATGATGAAAAGTCAGATTAAATTGATTAATAAATACATGAGTAATAAATGGAGTAATATAAAATTGAGATTAGGATAAATCTAGTCGTTAATGAAGAATAGTGAGTGTTAATAATTAGCATTGATAAAGTATTAAGTGTTATTTGATACATAATATAGTTAGTAATGGAGCTTATGGAATTGGGTAATATTGCTCACGAATGTTAGTAGTAATATATATTTGGTATTATGTGGGATGACGTATGCCTATGGTATATCATGTATGTTATAGTTTGGTGTATGTATATGGTTGATATATATATATAATTTGTATATGCTATGTTATATGTGATGTATGTATATATATGGTTATGCTATCATAGATATGTATGGTATATAAGATACGTATATATATATATATACTATAGTAATATATATATATATACAGATATATATATATAGTAACTATATATATATATATATAAGTACGTATATATATATAGATATATATATTAATATTATGATAATGATTAGTATATAGCTATTATGTAGTTATTATGTATGTATTAAATATATATGAATATGTATTTATATGTGCTATGTTGTATTATGTATGTGATAGTGTTATGTGTATATATATATGCTATATAATGCTTTATATATATGTATATATATGGTTAATATTTATATGTAATATAGTATATAATATAATATATATATTATATATGTATGTATATATATATTAGTATATAGTACGTAGTTTTGCTTGCAGGTATACTATATTATGTATGTATATGATAGTATATTGTATATATATATATAATATATGGAGTTGGAGGCTTGATATTGCATATATATTATATATATGTACTTTTTAATATTTATATTTTATTATTTATACTAAAAGCCACCCGGAGTAGCTCAGTGGGAGAGCACTCGCCCAAACAAAGCGAGGGTCCCAGCTTCGCAACTGGTCGGGTGGGGGGGAGAATTGTTGAGCTATTGCGTCCCCTTGGGCTTGCTTCGTCCTGCTCGGACGTTTAAACGAGGTACACCTCCTCCTATTGATTTAATTAGGGCTCTGCCCGCTGAGAGTGAGGTGAGATATTTTACTCTGTAAAAAAAAAAAAAAAAAAAAAAAAAAATATATATAGTAATATAATATATAAGTTATATATATAGTAATATATATAATGATATGAGATTATATATATATATTAATAGTGTAATATATATATATATATAATATATATATAGCTATAATATATAATATAATATAGTAATATATAATATTAGTATATATATATGTATTATATATATATATATAGGACGTATGCAGGAGGAGCGGCAGGGATACTTGCCCCGCAGCCTAAATTCTTGACGAATTAAAAAAGGAGCCTTTAGATGTTTGCCAGACGGCGTTTTTAAGGGGATTATTAGTAGAAACTGAAAAAGTACAGTTATTGAGTAGGCATATTGGGGATGAAAGTTAGTAATTACTTAAATGCCGGACAAGTATATATTATATATTATTATATAATATATATATACTGTAATTATATATAGTAATAATATATATATATATATCTATTATATATATATATATATATATATATTATATAGTATATATTAGATATATATAATTATATATAGTATATATATCAATTTAGTAATACATATATATATATTATATAATAATATTATATAGTAATAATATATAGTATAGATATATATAGATAATATATATATATATATATAGATAGTAGATATATAATATATATATAGTATATACTAGATATATATATATTATATATATAATATATACTATATATATATATATTAAGTGATGATATATATATATATATAGGCCTATATATAAGTATATAATATATTATATATAAGGTATATATATATAATATATTATATATACTATATATATATAGTATATACTATAGATATATATATGGATATATATATGTATATATCAAAGATAAGTATAGCGATTGTTGTAGGTAAATACGTAATATAGATAATTTATATATATATATATAGATATATAATAAGATATAATATTATATATATATATATATATATATATATATATGTAATATATAATAGTATATATAATGTAAAACTATATATATAGTATATATATATATATATATTTATAGTAAAGAGATAGTAAGTATATATATATATCATATATAGTATATAATATATAATAATATATTGAAGTATATATATGTATATTATATATAAATACATACTATATTATATATATTATATATATATATATATATATGAGTATATATACTATAGTATATAAGATATAGTATATATATATAATATAGTATAATATTAGTATATATATAAGTTATATATATAAAGATATAATATATAGTATATATATATATTTATATATAGTATATAGTATATATATATATAATATATAATATATAGAAAAGAGAGTTATATATATATATATGGAATATATATATATACTATTGAAGTATATCATATATATATATATATATACTATATATATAATATATATATATATATATATAGATATATATATAAATATAATATTATATATATATATATATAAGTATATATATAGTAGGTGTCTGATTATTATATCAATTATATTTTATTTATATATTTTTTTCGAAATATATATATGCTCGAGATAATATATATCAATAGTTATAGTTTATATCGAAGTATAATATTATCCGAATATAATTATAATATATATATGATATATATATAATAATATATATATATATTATATATATATATAGTATATATAAATATATTATAATATATATATATATATATATACTATGTATATATAATATTAGTATAATATATATATATATATATATATATATATAGTATATACGATATATATATCAATTATATATATCGAAATATATTATATACGTATATATATATATATATGTATAAGTATATATATATATATATAGTATATATATATAGTATAGGATAATAGTATATATCATATATATATATATATATATATATTCTTATAGAAGTATATATATATACTATATGAGTATATATTATATATATATATATATATTATACAAGACTTTCGCTGTTTGGCCTTTTACTCGTTACAAACATATGCATGAATAAAGCAAAAAATACATGGAAAGTTGATGGTATTAGGCAGCTACCAAAGCTGCTAAATCAATCATGGAGAGTGCGTGTCAACTGATATCAGCTGCCAGACAGCCCCACATCAAAAAACAACTGCCAGAGAATAAAAGGATAAATATTACTGCTATTTTGAAGACCATAATATTTTGCGGAACCCATGACTTGCCTTTAAAAGGTAAAGGCCTGCTTGAGGGAATTTTTGAAAGATTAAACTTCGAATAGAAAGTGGTGATGTGGAATTGAAAGAACATATTCAAGGACAGAAGAATGCCATCTCAGACGTCTCTGATGATTCAAAATGAACTTATAAAATTTTGTGGAATCGTCATTAAAAACATGAATGTCGCGGATGCAAAAAAATTGGTGTCAATTCCATATTGGCCTATGAAACTGCGGATTTGTCAGGCAAAGTACAATTATCTATAGGATTAAGGTTTTTCGATATTGAAAAATTTCCTGACTGTTCGAGAAAAAATTCTGGGGTTTGAAATTCTTGAGAGAATGGATGGTAAAAGGATTGCCAAAACGATTGATTTGTTTTCAGAATAAGAAGGTTTGAATCCGCGTCTATGTGTTTGTCAAGGGTTTGACGGCTGCGCAGCAACGTCATGTAAATAACCTGGAGTTCAAAAGGATCTGCAGGAAAAACATAAAAAAGGATTATATTTTCACTGTGTAAGTCATCGGCTTAATTTGGCCATTAATGACCTAAACATTATTCCGAAAATTCGAAATCACGTGAGTTTCCACAATAAATGACAATAAACTTTTTCACAGACTCCACCCTAATAAGAAAATACATTCCCAACTTGCATAAACTTTGTGAAACCCGATGGACTCGAAAATATCATAGTCTTGCTAATTTAAATGCAAATTTGATAAAAACTGTTGAAGGGTTAGAAAAATTGTCAAAGGAAGACAGCAATCGAACATGGAAAACAGCTTTTCAATTATATTGTTCGGCAACAAGACACATTTTCATTATTGCATCTTCGGTAATAGCCAAATT
Organism: Trachelipus rathkii; assembly: GCA_015478945.1. NCBI lineage: Eukaryota > Metazoa > Arthropoda > Malacostraca > Isopoda > Trachelipodidae > Trachelipus > Trachelipus rathkii. The sequence continues at coordinate 20,730 of JABUQX010086661.1, forward strand.
CTGCTTTAATTGAACCCGTGACTAACATTATTCAAACAAAAAATATTGACCTTATGCAGTGCTCTGATCATGTCCAAAGAATTTTGAAAGTTTTCAAAGACCACAGCAAAACTGCTGATCAAATAATTGCTGATCTGCTCTTATCCGCCAATGTTGTTGCTGCGAAGTTCTTTGTAGCACTTGTACCACCTACAAAGGTACAATCCCAACAAAATAAAGCGAATCATCCTGTTGAAACTTCTTCTGAATATTGGAAACCATCTGTATTTGTTCCTTATCTTAACTCACTTTCATCCTCTTTATAGACTAGATTTTCAGAAAACAACGTGCCAGCACTTCATCATTTTCATGTACATGCGTTTCCTATGTTCGGTGCTCGCTCCTATAGTCAGTTTGCGTCAGAAAGTAAAATGTTTTTCAGAGTTTTATGATCTTGATATCAAAAAAATTCATATCGAAACTGACGTCTTATGGTATACCTTGTGGCTGGATAAACAAAAGTTGAAAGATTTGGAATTTAGTGAGGTCATTAAAGAAGCCGACCATTTTTTTCCTCAAATCAAAACCTGTCTATTAGCTGCACTTGTGCTACCGTCTTAAACAAGTGCCATTGCAAGGTCTTTCAGCACCATGCGAAGAGTAAAGTCTTGGATAAGAAACACAATGAATAAAGACAGGCTTAAAGTACTGTGTATGAGATGAGTATTCATAGAAAATTGGTAAGTGAAAAAATTAACAAATTGGAAAAATGTAATTACAAAATTCGCTGAAAACCAAGGAGTCTAATGCTAGTTTAGATTTAATATTAGTTATTCATTAAGGACGCTTTAGTACTTCACCAACCCCATAGAATATTATTTACGCTTTCCTCAAATAGGTATATTTCTTTAAGTAGTCACCTCGTTACTCATAAAAATTTTAATTACAACTTTTGTAGACTTATTTTATTTGTTTTATAACCAAAATAACTTTCTTTTTTATTTTCTATGATATCTATATTAGTCACTTAAAAAGGAAAAAAATTTGGACAGTATTAACAACAGCCCACACCTTCCAGTGATCAGATGTAGCCGCAAGGACAAATTCAATCTTGCCCAGCTCCCTAAATCAAAATCGACCTGCGCTATAGTATAATATAAGTGATATAGTAGTTATATATAATATATATATTTAAATATATTATATTATATTATATATATGATATTATATATATATGATTATAGTATATATGAGCTAATATATAGTATATATATATATATCACTCAACCTTTGCCCCTAAAGAAATCCTGCCTACGCCCATATATATATAATAATATTATATATTATATATAATATATATATATATATATATATATATATATATATATGATAGATATATATATATATATATATATATAAGATATTATATATATATATATATATATATTATATTAAAACTATATCCTCTTAACGTGCTTTATCCCCTATGCAGGGAGTAACACGGGGGGGTAACACAGGAAATCGAACTTTAAGGCCAACTATCCCAAAACGAGCGCCACCAACGTGTTCGCAGTCGAGTTTTAATTTCTTTGGCCCCAGCTGTCTGAAGATAAAACTCCAACTGCTACTCGGAGGATTTGAACCAGCGTTCCTCTCGCATCGAAGAGAGAGGGTGGCGACTCAACCTCCTCGAGCCACGGAGTCCTTCTTAGATAATATATATATGAGTATATAGAGATATATTATATATATATAGAGTTCTATATATATTATATATATATATATATAATATATATATAATATATATTATAGTATATATATATATATATAGTATATTGAGTATATATAATATATATAGAATATATATAGATTATATATTATATATATAGTAATATATATATATATATATATAGATATATTAATATATATATATATATATATAGTATATTATTATATAATTTCCAGAGTGATGTCACTTACAACCTCTTGGTGTTATTGTCTATTAAATTTCCTCACTATGTTGACATGCGGCTTGGTAGCCGTGATGCTGAGCTACGCTGGATGCGACCCAATGGCTTTGGCGGATTACAAGCGATACTAAAGAGAAAAGAAGAAATAATAACTTATTTTGTAATGGATAAAATGGGATTTTCTATTTCCGGCCTTCTCTGGCTTATTTGTTGCGGCAATGATTGGCAGATCTTGAAGGTAAAACTCTTATAAATTGGGCTTGATACCTACTCGAAGTGTTTAACAAGCTTTTTGAAATTCTGTAAGAATGTTGTTATTGTTATAGGCCTATAGTTAAAAGATTGTAAGAATGGTTATAAGTACTTGGAAGGAACAGGACTTTGTTATTATAGGATTAAAGTTACCCAAGTTAGGTAATGAACAAGCTGTCCAATGAAAATATTTTGTGTAGATGTCGGCGTGATTGATTCTCACATGTAAATATTTCCAATTTTTCTTTAGTGTTTTTAATTCTGTTTAGATTTAAAACGTGTTAATATATATATATAGTAGTATAGATATATATATAAAGTTAATATAGTATATATAATAGTATAATATATATGATATATATATATAGTAATATATATAATATAATATATATATATATATATATAGTAATATTATATATAAGCATATTATATATATAGCTATGAATATATATATAATATATATTATATATTAAGAGTTATAGAGTTGCTGATAGGGGTGGTTTTTCATATTATTTCAATGGTTGCTACGACCATGCAAATTGCTGAAGCTAGCTATTGAAAACAATTCGCTTACCAAATTTTGTATGTTTGCTTTGAACGAGTTTTAGTTGGTGCCACAAAGCGCCTACAAAGTAATGTTTTAGGTTTTCTACAGAGTTTTCCCATACACCTTGAGAGGAATTGGAAAAGCGGTGTTTTGTTTAACGTCGGTATCCAAGGAGGCTTATTCACAGTGTTTTGCCCAATGGAGCCCTGTTATTTTTTATTCTTTTTTATGCTTTTCTTCCATATGCCCATATTTTGTTGGATATTGTTTGGATATTTATCTCGTGTTCACCTTCAACAAAACTGTAAAAGGTACTTGAAGCCTGATCCTTCATTTTTTGGATAAAGATGATTATTGTAGCACTCAGATGAAGGCTATTTAGCTCTCTCTGCCATTGTTATTTGCGCGACATTCAAGAGTTATTATTTAATATATTCTTGCTGCCCCTTGATAATCAACCTCTCATTCCATTCTGACGTGTCGTTACTTTCTGAAGAAAGAGGATCTAACGCATACTTTGTGAGAGAAAAGTCTGCTGGATTCAGTCACGAAGTCAGCTAAAGTTTTGTCTGAGATGTCCACTTTTTCTCCCAGTGTGTACCGTTTCCCTGGAGGCTATGAGCCAGGCTTCTGCAATGCCGACGTCATTTTTCTCTTCAGGTCTAGAGAAATACCTTCATCCATGAAAGCAAGGAATACCAATTCTTCACTTAGATACAAAGGTGATGACCAAGAGCCCTGTTGGCCACAGAAGCAAGTTCTTTATTTTCACATACTTGGAGACATTGCAAGTACTCTAAATCCTTGCGTGAAGCAATAGATGCAGTTAAAGAAGTAAACCAGTTAGGAACGTAGTACTGCACGGCAAATTCTGTAAATCGCTCGACTGATGACTGCTCCTTCTTGGTCATTTTAAATTGTAGCTTGAAGAGCACAATTTTAATTGAATAAATCACCTTTGCCAACCATAGTGCTCGATGCTCCGGACTGCTTGAAGCTGATGGCTGCCGTGTCACCTCCTAAATATGCCATTGCTAGTTGTAAAAGTTCTTTGTAATCTCCACGAGGATGATAATATTTCAACAGCTCCTTCCAAATAATAAGCACAGCTTCTTTCCAAGAAAGACTTGCACTATGTGCCTCGTATTATGAAGTATTGTATTGATAGTCTTCCATGAATTTGAAAACGCTTGAATAATTGAATTTCTGGTCCAGATGAAGCACCAAAACACTTCTGAAATACATCAGACACTATTATTTCATTAACATGATGCCTGCAAGCAAACCAAAGAAGACTTTTGTTTAGTTTTGTTTCTATTGACACACATGCACTTTTCTTGGAAGCATTGTTACTTACGGTGGTGTCAAAACACATGGCCTTAACGCTGTCTTTAATATTCCAATCTTCAAGACATTCCACAACTGCTGCTGCTATTTGATACCTGACATTAGTTTTGGTGTTCCCAAAGGTTTAGACTTGCCACCATCAGACATTAACACAGCCAATCTGTCTACATTTTCGGTGCCAATTAAATCAGGCATTAATTTGCCAGCCCAATGGACTGTAAGAGGCGCATCTGTAGTAAATGATTGTTTCATACTATTATCTATTTCTTTTTTAAATTTTACCCTTTCTCTTTGCAGAGTAGTTCTAACTATGATTATCTCATCAATTTTTTTTCCAAGGCTTGAGGCTGTTGCTGATATTACTCTCATTGCATTACGGTCACTCATCTTCGTTCTGTCTAATGCTGCCACTAAGTCAGGTGTGGTAATTTTTTCACTTTTACTTTTCTTTGTTTTTGAGGATTTGACGGACCAGGCTTGACTTCATCCCTGCTGTCTTCTGTGCTATTTGACTCGCTTGAGATGCCTGTAAGCTGAAAAACTGAAAAATTCTCTTTTCTATGCAATGCTGCTTCAATTGGTTGTGTTTCTTGCTTAATTCTTTTACGGTTTTCCTGATCTTTCTTTGCTGTTTTCTTGTCAACACTGCCTATATAACCTCGTCTACCTTTCTCTCTTTGAGCCTGTAGAAATGTACGATCTTCTTCATTGTGTATCATTTTCAGTGCGTTAGCTTGAACTATATCAAACAAATCATTTAATGAATCTTTGAATGAAGTTTCCTTTGCTATTTGAGTTTGATCTCGTCTTGATTTTGTTTTCTGGAGGGTTCTAAATTGCCCATATTTCTTCTGTATCTTCGCCATTATGTGTTTTTTCTCTTTAGTTGGTATTATTAATTTATCCCATATTTCATATATCTCTGAATATACAATGTTACAGGCTTCTTTTACATTCTTCTTGCAGCACTGTGTTAGGAAGAAAACAGTCTTAAAATATCACCATTTGACGGTAGTTTTGTCGTCTTAATTTAATCAATTGTTTCTCCAATAAGCCATACTTCTGTTTTATTTATCTTTTTAATTGAACTTAACATGATTATATATTCCAAAAGGTTTGAAAGCACCGACAAATGACGCACACTGATATACTAACACTCACTCTTCATAGATACAAGATAAATATATATTATAGGAGACAATTATATATATTAATATTAATATACTATATAATATAATATATATTAATATTAATATATTCAATATAAGTATATATATATGAATATTATATATATAACCATATCTCATATATATCATAAAATGTATATATATATATATATATATATATATAAGTATTAATATTATTATTATATATAAATATATTATATATATATATAATATATTATTATATATATAATTATAATATATATATTATAATATAAATATATATAATTATATATATATATATATTATATATATTATATATATTTATATATAATAATATAATAATATATATATAAACTATATTATAATATCTTAACTAATATATATGAAAGTAGGAAATTAGACTCATTTGAATATTGGAGCTTGAAGTGCTTTAAATCTACCATCATATACTACATCAATTATGGGCATACTTAATAATGTGATAAGTTATCTTTAGAGTACCATACATACTTACTTTATCAAACTATCCAATGTCATAACAGTTAGGCTTCATCATCACCCTATTTTTGAGACGTTTCCATATAGAATTATCAATATTAGTATATCTCTAGAGAGATTTTCTAGTTACTTACAACCAGAGCTAGTTACAGATAACGCTGTATTTAATATATATTCATTATACATATACATTAGACCTTATTTTTCGTAGCCCTAATTTTTTTAACCTGCCACTAGGTTGACTAATCACTTCTTTTTCCACACACTTAATATACATTCTCAATTCAGTTTTTCGAGGTCATTTTGAGACTACATTTTTTTCTTAAGTCACAAATTTTTGGTGTTATCCGCGATGAAGTATATGGAGCGCTTAAGTTTATATATCTTAACAGTTAAGTTACTAGTTAAGTTTAAGTATATTGTGTGAACGTCTTTATAGCCTAATGTAGAGCTGTATATACTCTATATGCTCCACTACTAACTTATTATTCGTGAGATAACCCTAAACTAACAACCCTTATCAGCTCCTTACTGGACCTCAATACCTATATTGGCCACAGGTTACCTATACTTATACACAGCCTACAACTACCTAATACCTTAATCTTGCATACACACAACCTAACCACATTTATACTCTTTGGAGCATGAGAGAGCAAACCAACTTAAAGAAAAATATTACTTGAGAGAGCATGCGAACTTCAACGTCAAAGTATGTTGTATTGAGAGTCAATATAAACTCATATACTATTATAATTATATCTTGCAAACCCTACTCACGACGGGCAGTTCGCCCACAGACTTATATACAATAACGGATTATTATGCGTATAAGTCAAAACGTAAACTACGTTTGTTATATATCAGTTTGCTATACCTTATATACTATATATTATTTATTAACTGTATATACCCTCCCATACTAAATATTATTTACTAGACCATTATAGGGTCAATTTTATTTGGCCACACACTCACTAAATTTTTATGATACCATGTCCTACACTATTATATATAATATACCCATATAGATATGTATGAGACTTAGCCCTATTTTATTTTATTCATGATATTATCGGTATATTACACCATATATATATATATATATATATTTATTATATATATATATATATATATATATATACCTAAATACACATACTTACATATAAACAATATAAACAAATATATATATATATAACACACACATATATACACCTACAGTACACACACACACATTATATATATATATTAATATATATAGTACTAATATATATATATATATAGGTATATATATATATATATATATATATATATAAGTTTTATAGTATATATATATATATATTATATATAATATATATACACAAACTATTATATATATATATATATATATATATATATATTATAATAATAATATATATATATATATATAAGTTAAAGAGAGTGTGGTAAAACGACATACCAGTCACAGTTATATATATATATACTAGAGAAGACGAGAGAGAGAGGTGATGGATGAGAGGAGAGTAGAGAAAGAAGAAGAGAGAGGAGGAGAGAGAAGAGAGAGAAGAGAGACACATCGCGGAACTGAGCACTCGGCTACGGTAACTGACTCCAGATGTTCGACCCACCAGAAGACGAGTTCTAAACATGCAAAAAAATATTCTTCTGATCGTCACATCTTAATATCTGTGCCATAGTATACTATACGATCACAACAGAGCCGTACGCCTAATTAATCACAACTCACTACTATATTATAGGCACTAAACATATAATAATCAATTACTAATATGTACCGTTAGCCATATAGCCTTATCACCACGCTAGTATACTCGACTCACTACGATTATAGACATATAATCAACCATAACTACAGGTATATCCTAAGCCAACCTATATATATAAGTACCTTATCTATACTATCATATATTTAAGCCTTATATTATACAACCCACGCTAGCACTCATATATCATATATATATATAGCACTCTACTAACACTTACATCCTTTCAATACCTAGATCCTATACACCCTATTAATACCACACTTATATAGATTCTACACTATATATTATATACTACTCAGTAATATACCTTCACACCTAGTTACTAATATACTATATATAATATATATACAAATACAATCTCTGTCTGTGTATGTGTGTGTTGCTGTGCTTGTGTGTCTACGCCCGACTGGCGCTATTCAGCACTTGAAAATAGTCACTTATGTTCTCGCAAGCACACACGCTAACAACTATTCAACCTTACACCCTATGCCCAATCTAAAAGACCAATGCGCCATGTAAAGGGCCCAGACAGAGAATGCACATGTTAGTGCGTTATGCCACACCCCGACGACCTTTATCGCAAGCACTGGTATAGACCAAACCATGTAACAGATCCTCATGGCGACCTGCAGCCCTTACAAAAGCTCCCAAAGGGTATATAGCCTTATAATATCATATTAATATACTAATCTATAGACTATTACTACACTATACATAGTACTATAATATATCACCTTTTACTCATATACTAGTATACCTATATATACAATATTAATATATAATAACTAATACTATATAATCACCTATATTGAGGCTCTATATAACCACCTATATATATACTACAGTACGGCGATACTACTATTATACCTACCAGTCAGTCTAATCAATCATATATAATTATAAAATTATATATAATAATAATATAGCCTTATTAAAATATATATATATATATATATATAAATACTAATATGTTAATATATATATATCCAACTAGTTATTACCCGTCTAAAATCTTATATATTGAGTATATTCCACGGCTATCATACTAATTTTATTATTACATAGTATATGTAACTATGATTACAAACTACCCACTGCAGACCTATATTTAAACAGCCTTCTCGAGAACAAATCATCCACTTCCGACCATAATAAAGGAGCCTAAAACTTTATCCCTACCATCCACTGAGCACACAAAACATAATCGTCACACGTCCATCCTTTAGCGCGTTCATCTTTAGGATGAGTCGCGCGCAACTAATAAATCATGACAAATGAGCCGTCTCGACAACAGCTTATCGCGCTTGGTCTCCGTCCCAAAAACACGAACACCTTAATCCAATAAAATAATTCAACCTCAACATCCCACAAAGTAACTGTGAAGTCAAAAAGCTATATCCTAATTTTCTTAAGTTCATGATAGAACATAGTTCATGACACAAACATCAAAGTCATTCAGTAGGTCATCCTAAATAATCAGACGTATTAGCTCTTGATTGAGAATGACCATGCGAGACACGATAGCCGGAAGTAGGCAACGCATAGGGGCAGCCACATCGTCTGGACCAGCCTGCCACACTTATTTATGCACGTAAGCGCCCCAATTCAGTCGAGGTGCTCGCGGCGAATATCGTCCTAGACAATAGCCACAAATCCAGGACCACGCCACACAAAATCTTACAAGCCTACGGACGTAGGACCCGACATCTACCCAAAAGTTTGATGTCGCGCCACTACACATCAAAGAAACAAACACTGCACGCACAAATCTGACACATCAAACATCAGATACGCATCCAGACCTAATCAAACATTGTTAACCGGAGAAGCAGCAGAAAATGTTCGCGCCTCACCAACAAAACTCATACAAATTAGTCACTAGCTAGATACACCACAGAGAGAGACAATTCGGAACCTCACATGCATCGCTCCAAACTATATTCTTCATCTCTCTAAATACACCATCGTTCATTTTCATCCTTCTAGCTTTTCTTCGCTCTCAAAATCTAGTCATCCAAACTCGACACTCAATCTAATACTTCAAACAAAACACACAGACAATATTACTGCCCACTCAGCAATAGACAAAAAAACTAAATATATTCCAAGGATCATAGCGCAAAACTGAAGAATATCAACAATCAGCACACAGCAAAATAGCCACCTGGGTGTCTAACCACCCATTGCTATATAAAATGCAAAATTGGAGTCTCAGAGGTACCCAGTACTCTCTAGAATATAATCGGGCGCTGCTTCTACACATGGCAACTTCAAGCTCACTATTACATCGCTAAGACAAAAAATAGTCTAATATCAGCTGAAACATATTACAAACATTTGCACACAAAACTAAGTACACGTTAGCTAAAAAAGAATGATGTCATCTTTTTTCTAGACACTTTATAGCAGATGGCAGCTACAACATTCCACACTAATAACATCTTACAACGAAGAAAACTGAAAATATCCTAATACCTAAAGCACCCAAAACTATTGCTTGGGAACTGATGTCGGGAACCAGTTGATTCGATGCGGCAACCCTAACACCCAACACCCATCCGGTCAACGGCAGCAGCGTGAGAGCACGAGTTTCAGAGCTGTCCCGAATCGTCCCGAGCCCAGGTCAGCCCCTAATCCACCGAGAACTTAAAACAACCCCTTCCCCCTCTCAGCACTAGCTCGCGTGCGCCTATAAGCAAATTCTAAACAATAATCCCAGGGATAGATAGCATAGAAGAGACACTAAGCCTCAGGAGCCAAACATGACTCCAAGCACCCGTCCTAGAACTGAAACTGAAAACAGACCAACTAACGACATACCTAAATACGAACATCCACTACCGATAAAAACTCCAGCACAAAATCATAACTCGGACTTCTCCAAAATCCTCATGTAAATATCTTTGGGCAAACAAACCACTCAACTACAGTATCCTACAGACTAGATCAGGCTCATTTTCATCACAAACCATTTCAAACACTTTGTCGCAAGATCTCGTAACCTGACACCCCCGGAAACGAGTTCCACTTCGCTTCTGACGGTCCTCTTTAACTCACCCGAAGAGCATCTGGAACATCTCTCAAGCCCTGCTAGTCGTGATGAAAGAGAGCGCCGGGCGCCCCTTGGCAAGCAGTGGGTGGCAGCCAAGAAGACCGACGGTGGACCACGACCAGAGGGTGAAAGGTTAATATACTTACTATATAGTAGTATATAATACTAGTATATAGTATATATATATATATATATAGCTAAGTATATACTATATATATGCGATGACCTATCATTTAAACATAATCATATATATCACTATATAATATACATATATAGTATAATAACTATTACTATATATATATATACTACATAATATATGTACTATACTGATATGTGGTGTATGTGTGTGTGTTATACACGAAAGTAATTTATGGGATGGGCTGTGTATGAAGAACATTAGCAGTGAGAAACCTACCTTACCCTGCTTATTATCACAAGTAAACAGCATATCATTTATTTCTATAGCCCTCAAACTTCTAGAGCCACGCTTTTCCCTGTTTGTGAGTATAGTGCTTTGTGTTGTGGTGTGTGGATGTCGAGTTTCGAGTGGTGGTGTGTGTTGTGCATCCTCAATGGATAGTACTTAATTTAGATTACATATTCAATCATTGTGCTACTTATTGAAATTTTTATATATATAAAAATTTTTAAAATGTAAGCAAACAAGAGAAAAAAGATTTACACTTGACTTGAAATCCTTAATGAGAATTTAGCCCGTTTTTCAGTTAGACTTTTTTCTTAAGAGACAATTAATGCTTTGTTGATTTTTCAGAGTCTTGATAAAAAACAGTAGGAAATTTTGGCGGAATAATGTGGGGAAAAGGGAAACTTTTATTATTTCAAATACAATATTGATATAAAAAAAGGAAAAATTAGCGAACTTATGAAAGATACTTCGAAAAAGAGGGTTGTTCTCTCCTCTTTCCTTTCTTCCATACATTTCAATATCGTCTCCTATAGCTCAATATTACTCTCCATCTCCGTTTACTTTCCATCAACTCTTCTCCGTCTACTCTCCTCTCGCTCTCAGACAAATTTCTGCGTACGGTCAAATTTTATCTTGAGAGCAATAACCCATAATTAATATATTTATACTATTTATTTATTAACTATATATAGTATATACCTTATATATAATCTAATAGATATATTACATAATGAGTTATATTAAATAACTCATAATAGATGTATGTCTATATAATATTACCTATTACTATATGAGAGTATATATATATATATAAATCACTATCAATATATATATATATATATATATGAGTAGTAGATATTATAAGTTAATTGATATATATATTATAGTACTTTTATTTATATTAATATGTATTTATTATATATATAATATATAATATAAATATATCACAATATATATATATATATATAGGTACTTATATACTTTTAAAAATAAATTTTTTGTTAACTATATATAGTTGCTGAACGCACGTACATTTGTGGACTTACTGTTACCGCTGTTACACTTCTTAGGTCTAAACTTTACGGTGGAATACTTCGAGACGGATTTGCATCCTGATTCTCTACAACGTGTCGAAAGATAGACGCGTATCAAAAGATCAAAATCTGCATTAAAAGACAATGCATTACAAAAAAAATTGGGAGCATCGTGTGTAGGTAATACTATACAATCTATACTTTGCTAATTCATTATAAACTGTATAGGAATCAGCGGTCGAGACATCACAATTTAATAAGTTTTTGAGTCAATGTAAGAATAGGGAATCAATTTATTATGAGGTAACCATAGCGATAAATGCGAGGAGACACTCAGGTTCAGTAAAAATCAATTGAGAAGGAAAAGCGATTGGCTGTTTACACTATTTGTTTAACCAACCTAGAATATATGGAGACATGGATTTAAATAGTAGAGGAATTGTATCAAAACAGAAGAGTACGTGGCTAGTTATGTTCTTTTTAATGGAAAGAATTAGAAAGATTTTATTAGAGATGGTAAGAGCTTTAGTGATGAGAGTGATTTACGTGATGTGTATGTTAGATACAATGCTGATTTAAAATCTTATTCTTCGTCATGCACTATTATAAACAACTGCTTTACCACCCTCTGCTGCTCCTTTAGAATAGGGTACACTACCTTGCGTTCGTGTGCGTGGAAAGCGTGTCGATACATAATTGTGTTTTAATTAAACAAATTCATAGAAATAATTACTATAAATATATATTTTTATTATATATTTTTATGTATTTATAATATATTATTACTTACTTTATTTATATTATATTATTATATTAATTTATTTGAATCTATTATATATATTTATATTTTAAAAGTTATTTATTAAACAGTAAATAAATCACATTTAAATTACATTTATTTATTTTTAAGTACGATAATTGAAATGTAATAAATCAAAATAATATATATAAATAATATATATGATCTAATATTATATATATTATATATATATATCATATATATATAATATATATATATATATATATTATATATATATATATATATTATATATATTAAAACATATATTATATATATACTATATATAAATGTATAAGTATTTTCTTTATATTATATAGAATACTTAATTTCTATTATTTATTTTAAATAAAATTTGGAAAATTATTTTTCTTAAAATAACTAGTAATTGTTTATTATTATTTTACCAATAATATAAGTTATTTTAAATTTAGAATAATATATTAATAATATACTATTTTACTAGTACATAACTATATATACACTAAATAATACATTATTATTACTATATACCATAATAATAATCCCATGAAATGTTTATTGCTTCTTTGGTTTTTATCATCACATTCAAGGAGAACTAAGACGCTCTCATAACAAAACAAATGTGTTTGGATTTCGATCGAATGTGTGTCCCTCTTACCATATTTGATAGCTAGTTCAACTTTTTTCTGCTTCAAACTCTCTTTATTCATTGTTGTCTTTAATCATATCTTTGTATCATTGAGGGCAAAGATTTTACTTTGGCAGTTGTCTTGTTGTATATGTTATAGAAAATAAATAAAAATTGCAATATATTATTAATTTTGGGGGTATTGAAGATGCAAATGTCTCTAAACATAAACAATTATCATATGTAAAAAAAACCATTATAAGAACAGCATGACGATAAGCACTACAATATAATGTGTCCTTTCCGGCGAGTGTCATTATGAGGAGAGTTGTGAATAGAGGAAGTATTTACACAGGGTTGAATCTAGATCGGTAAGACACTGATGTGATATTTGTGTTACAGAAAATTTGAAATATTTATTCAACATCTAGCTTACATATAAAATATAGATTTTTAAAATATATATAATAATATATATGAATGATTATTATCATACGATATAAATAAGATGTTATATTAGTTTTACACTAACGTACATCAACTTAATGTGAATCACAGCGGGAGTATTTCGGATACACTTTTTTTGGAAACCGCTAATTAAAAGCTGAGAATAATCCCAATATGTCACTGTCAAGGAGCGATTGATATCTGAACGAATATACAACAAGCATTATAATTTGGGATTGTATGCTAGATTGTTTCAACTGTGTTTCGCCTGTCCATTAGACAATCAGAGACATAATCTGTACTACAAACAATTCTACTTAGACGGAAGAAAATGAATTTATGTTTTTCCAATAGTAGATAAATTCTCTTTATATAAAATTCATCGTATTACATATGGGACGTATTTACGCTTCCTCCTCTTAGCTAACACTACATACTGTTTCACACTAGTGACTGTTTCTTACTTTCCGCATTTAATTAGCGAACTATTATGTTCATTTCTCTCTATAAACAACTGTATGGTTACATATTCGATTTTAAAATTAGTACCCATCAATTGTATTAATTTTCCTCTATCTTCATAATTTTCAACATTCATGTGTCTTCTTTAATAATCTCAAAAAAGTATTTTGCAGCAGTATGCGGTACAGGAAATTCGGGGTAATCAACTCTTCCAACTGAGAGTTGAGGATGCTTCAAGAGATTGGCAATAGAATCTCCGAAATGAGTCAAAACATTAATTATTTAGAAATACATTTCATCATAGTTGGATGAGGTCTTCTGTTTGTTATGAGTCTTCATATTCGTTCCGATCACACAAAAGAGAGTACTTTAGTCTTCCCGTTTCTAGGTTATTTCTCTCACTATATTTCATGCCTCTTATTCTGTTTATCTTTCCTATGACAATAAGAATGTTTTACGAAACTGATGACGGAGGACTCGTACACTGCAAGTTGGATTTAGTCTGATAAGTGTTCTGGCGAGTATAGGTATGCAATCTAGCGAGTGGTAGTAGTATAGCTTATTATATTAATGACTTATATTGAGTATTATTAGTGCGTATTTACTTTCAAGGATGTTAGTATAAGTGAGGCCTGTCTATAGTCCAGACGAACGGTTGAGAGTCTAGATTATATAACATGATTAACAGTTATATATTTATGGCCATTATAAGATATTCGATTATAATATAATATAGGTCGAGTAGCAAGAGATATAAGATTAAGGTACTCCACAGTTGTATATAGAAAGACAATTTACATAATAACGTATATATATCTCAGTGAGCAGGTTACCATTTTATTACACTATGTATTAATACACTAGATACCTTCATAAGGCCGAAAGGTAAAGGTGAATTTATATTGAGTGACTTTATTAATAATTCACGCTATAAGGAGTATGAGCTTCATGTTTCATTAATACAATTTCACTACTATTTATAACTTATTCTGATGGTAAAATTCCGTATTACACTTATATGTTTTAGGCAATATTGGATATCATTATATTATAATATATCGAATAATCCTTTGGAGTGAAAATTAAATTATATCTTGGTTTTCAACACTCTCTAATCAGGATCGATAGTTATACTTATTGCAGTATCAATTTATCAAAGGCGAATTTTCAATATATTCCATAAAATTAGTACGCTATACACTGTGGTGATCAAATATTTCAATTATTCACTGACATAATGAGAATTTAACAGCCTCCTAACATGTTATTATTTATTATTAGAAAAAAACTAAGGTGATATTTTCTTATAGGTATACATTACGCGCTGTTAGCAGTAGTGAGTACTCTAACTTATTATTATATTATTTAAGATGCATAAATTTAAGGTAATTTTGACCAGTGATAAAATGATTCTATAGTATCTTTATATGAAGATTTGAGTAGATAATCGAGATATCTTTTATACTTAAGAGAGTAATATTTAACTAGGACCATTTATTATTTAATTTCAGACCAAGAAAAATACATTACATAAATGTAAATATTTATTTTATAGATCATTTAGGCTCACTGGCTATTTATGTCATATATGTATTGGCAGCTTCAATGCTTGAAATAGCTATATAAAAATCTATCTTACATCACTAGTAATATTGGAGATGAGACTGAGAGTATTTAGAACATCGTCTGAATAACTCTTAACACTAAATTGATTCTATATGCTTTCTATATATATTATTAGGAAATAATTAGCGCGCCCTGATTGTATACTCACTATATTATCATAATAGTAGGATAATGTATTCTAGTTAATAAGATAGACTTCAATCATCTATGGGCATAAATACATTGTTAATACAGGTAATAATTTGTAATTATTTACTGAGTTAATATATATACATATGGTCTCACCCGTAGGAAGATTGTAACGCAATCAGGTTTTGTCAATGTTCGTTTTTACATATCAAAAACACATTAGAGGGTCTAGGTATTGATCAGAAGTCCTGGAATATTGAACTCTAGAGGAACATCTGTATTGGTAATTGAATGCAGAGGATTAATACTGAATAAAGTTGGACTCGCTAACGCTAATCTGTGTAGGGTTAAGGGAGAAGAGATCCAATTCACTCTAACAGCAAAATAAGGACTAGAAGGATGAAGGAAATGCACCTTGTATGTGCGAGCTTGAGCTGTTTTCTAAAAACATTTTCAAATGAAAAACCTACTTATATACACACATCGTACATAAAAGTTAATCAGTTTAGTAATTAAATGCGCAAAGGAGAGGTCAATACATTTTTTCTTTAGAGGTTTTTTCCCGCTTATTAGTCCCTTTTTCTTTATGACAATCTTCTTGATCCCTCGCCCTTGTCCTGACATTTTAACCGTCTTATTTTAACGCTTAACATAATCCAACATCTCATCTGAAACATCGGCTAATCTCTTTTTTATGCTGTACGAGGATTATTTCCTGCAGCGCGAAATATCTTGAATAGTATGCAAACGCTTGTTCTTATAGCTTTTTTACTATATATTTCCCCACCTCTCCTGAGTAGAGGCCTTGCAAACTTCTCCATAGCTTGGCAAAAAATCCCCCAAGGCCATACCCCCGCTGCATTTTTGTTCCCCTGAATACCCTTTCTTCGTCCATTATTACAGGAGTATCTTTCTTATACTACTCTTTAAAACACATGTGAGAGTATGTTAGGAATGAAAAAATATATTCTGACCTACATACTCTTATATATATTTCCATATCCTTAATTACCTGCATCTGGCTTCTTTCTAGATATGAACTTTGCATAACAATGCGCCGTTATGTAAAGGGAAAAGGATTTCCTTCTACAATATCTTTTATATGCACGCGTAAAGATTCGAAATTTGATCTATTCAGAAAGGTAGATAATGAAACATTAAGGAAATGTTATAACTTTTTACTCCTTTGGGAAAATATAAACTTCTTGAATAAAGGAGATTTTAGTATTACCCTACATATTGATGATCAATTATATTTGTATATACAAAAGCCAAACCTGGGTGGTTGAGCATCTCGGATGGGGTTCATGTATAATGCAGTACCCTATCTCCTTCATCTTTTTTTGTCATGTGGAGTCAGTGGGTTTATTCTCCACAGATAGTATAACATTCTTCAACATAGTAGGGATTATTGCGAATGTATATGCCACTCACGCATATTACGTTTTACGGAATAAGATGTTTTGACGGGGGGCCAGGGGCCGTGGGCTGCCATGGTGAACTGTCTGAGAAAAAACACTATCGACGGTCTGCGCAGGTTTTACACTTAAATTTGATCTTAAAGATATTATTACTTTTATAATTCATAGCGTAAAGCATTTCAGTTTTTGTAATATCACGATCCTTAACACGATAATACTCATATCAAAGAGAACGTTTAAATGAGCTGAAAATAAGCAGGCACTGACTTATAAAAAAATTTTAGGCTTTGAAGGAAAGTAAGTATTTCCTTCAAAATAAGTATTCTTTTGTGCCAATCGTAGACCTAGGCAGATCAGAGTATCTTTCACTTGTAATATGTTTTCAACACATTCTACAACTTCTGTACACCACCATCCAGAATATGATTGTGAGGTAAATTTGTCCTAATGTCCGTATTTAATACATTTCACAGCATAATCCTGATCTTTCGTCGTATGCCTCTCTTTCAAGTTGTAAAGGATTCATTAACACAGTTGTAAATCCCGAGAGTTTTATTAATCAGGAATGTAATGCCAAGGAGGCTGAAGAAGGCAGAGTTTATATAAAAGCAGTATCTACACTCTCACTGATTATAATGACAACTGATTAAATGATTCTTAACTTCACTTTGCTTTTATATAAGTAATTAAAGAGATGGAAGGATATCCCCTCCATTTCACAAGGTACTGCTTATTTTTTCCTTTACCCTCTCGTAGCTAATATTTTTTTCAAATTTTATATTGCTCATGAGTTACAGGATTGAACTTACTTTTGTATTTTCCTGTTATAAAATATCCGCCTTTTATTGTTTTTACCGGGTACATTTAAATTTCCGATAATATAACTTTAAACTATCACACCGAATGGTCCGATATTGTGGACTTTAAAAAACTCCGTAGTCCAACCGGATTCAGTTTTTCTAAACCTATTCCTTCTGTTCGAGAAACTCTTACATAGGAAATCTCTTTTACCTTTATTAATGAATTATCCTTTATTTTTGTTTTCGTGCTTTTCACCAGCAGATTGCGCCATAAAACGTCCCTCTAGTTTTGCATCTCTTTAAAGGAGTTGACTTTATAGTTTTATGGTAAAGACCTGTTAAAAGAATAAGCCAGATCGTCCAATATATTCAATATATTTAAAAGTATTTCAATTTACGTAAAAATAATACCAGTATGCATGATGGCGGTTTCTTTAAATAGTACGCTTGGGACTCATCTTTCAACTATTGTTTTTGGTCGTGTCGGCTTGTTTACGGAAAGATATGTATTGTAATCTAGCTTAATAACCATACTACCCCAGAGCATCTCCTGAAATCTCGCCCCTTGTTGAATTCCATTCCTGAATCTGTCCAAAATGATTAGGTGTTCTCCCTCGACCCGCTCATCCTCTTATAATTTCAAGTACAGCTCCGGCCACTGTAGCTGATCTTTTATCTTTTATTCGGCGCCTCAACCACTCTTCTGGCGATATGCGAAGCTCATTGTAAAAAGTATGGTGCCAGATCTTTTCCATATCATCCCAGTTGGTAATAATGCCATGAATAAATCTAAGACTGCCATACTTGCCTATCGAGATGCGGGAGATGGTGTTTTCCGTGTAGGAATTTTTTTTCTTAACAAGGTTTTTAATTGTAGAAGTAGATCATGTTGCCTCTTCAACACGCTCAATATGCTTTTAAAAACGAAAAAAAAATAAAACCCTCTTTTTTTTTTGTTGGGAGCATTATAGGATTCCTGGTTTTTATTTGAATTTGTATTCAATCTGAGGTGAAAGATAGGAGGACCGGCTTACAGGGTAATGTCTCCGTAGCCGTGATAACCTGGATGGGTGATTTATATACATATAATATTAAATAGTATATATTATATATATATATCTAATTATTATAAACATAATAATTATATATATATATATATTAATAATAATATATATAATATATATATATGAAATATATATATAAATATATATATATTATATATGAATATATATAGTTATTATATATTATATATATTAGTAATATCTACTATATAAGATATTATATTATAATGATCCAATAAATCAGATAATCATAATACTATACTATAAATATATGATATAATATATTATATATATAATCTACTTTATTATAATATAGTAATATATATTATTATATAGCTAGTATATAATATAAATTCAGTATAGTAATTGATTAGAGTTGAAGACAATGCCCTAAAAAAACGTGTCTCCAATTCATTTCCCTTTTGGTTGAAGATGAGACTTGGTGTGTGTATTGCTATAAGAAATGATAACTTACTTTTGTTTTTTGTCTTGTTTTGGAGCGTTGTCAAAAATTAGGATTCTATTTTTATAAAATTCAATTTTTAGCATTGTAATGTCTTTTGGTTATATCATTATTCCGAAGGGACGTAAATGAATTTTAATTATGCTTGTGTCCCACATGAGGTGCGGTGAGTGGAGGAATATATAATAGTTATCACTAATGTAATATATATGTTATATTTAATATTAAAATAATAATACTATATGTTTATATAATATAATACTAATAGTATATGATAGCATTATGTAGTATATAGTATATTTAGGTACAAGTAGGTTATATATATAATATATATTAAAATCTAGGCTAGGCCACCTCCAAGTGTCGATTGGACAGACAAGACGGAGCGTGTCGGGAGGGGGCGGTATCGATTCTAAGCCCTCGCCGATTATCGAGGAGTAGTTAATAAGCTTGCTTTCCGTTAGGAAGTAAGCAAATGCAAAGGCTGTGTAATTATGTATATATGATGGAATACAACCGCTTGCTCCGCGTTGAGGAGCAAAAGCCAAGAGGGCTTTGCTGAATATAATTATATAATATATACTATATTATGATATAATACAAATATACTAATACAGATATAAATATATTATATATATTATTAGTAGTATTATAAGTAAGGATAATATATTATAATAAGGTTATATATTATATACTATATATAGTATTAGTATAGTATGATATACATATATATATATACTATATGATATATATGATAATTATATATCTATATTTATACATATAGTATATTATAATATATATGATATAATTAAAATATATAATATATAGTATGAAGATATTTTACTGATATCTATACTATATATATATAGATATATATATATATATATTATATGAATAATATACTATATACTATATAAACTATATAGTAATATAATCATATATATATATATATATTATTTAATAAGTATATTAATATATATATGACTAATATATATATA